>VZTH01017159.1:20708-167464 GCA_013397815.1 Aleadryas rufinucha | reverse complement strand
GCTGCCTGGGTAGCCACGGCAATCTGGTCTTAAAAGTTAGTAGAGACTTTACTGTAACCAAAACACAAATCTTCTGTAGGCTGGCTGGAGCAGCGTACAGCATGAATTCTCATAAATCTGTTAGTATAAAATTCAAATATTGATCTACAAAGGATCAGAGACTGTGTATAAGAAAAGTAAGCAAAGTTGAATATGAAAAGCTCCCTCTTCACTGGCAAAGTCCTAGCAATTTTGCTGGTTTTTCTTTTATCCACATCTCCGACCATCATCAAATACCTGGTATTTTCACAGGATTTCCAAGTGAAAATGTGCATCATGAAAATGATCCCACAGCTGCAGAAAGCAAAATACATTGTAACCCTTGGCTGCCATGAAAAGCTATTCCCTTTCAGAAGAAAAGAATACGCACAGAATGAGACAAGACATTTATCTCACCACTAGCCATTAGTCAAGGACATCTATAATTACCACTCTTTGCAGTTTCTCCTTGATGGTGCTGCTTCCTTTTGCAGCAATCCTCTAATTAATGCAGGAACTGCATTTAGGTAACTGTAAGCCTCACCAACTCTCATGATGCTAGTTCTGAAAAAAATAGTGACAAACAAAGAAATAATATGATTTGGTTTTGCTTGCATCTTTCAGGGTTTACCCTTCCCTCCAGTGTTAGCCCTTCTACTTTCTAATAGAACCTTTTAATGAATAAGTAGTTGACCACCCACGTAATCTCTGGTGAGAGCACAATGCCCACTCACCTTTCAATTAATGCTGCATGCACAAGAGTGTAGAGAAGGAAAGAAGCATCTTAATATGAAATGCACATATACTGACAGAACTGAGAAGTCATTAAACTAAACCCTTTTTTGCAGAGAAGCAATTAAGACAAGATATTGAGATCCTTATACAGAAGGTTTTTGGCCCTTAATCAGGTAAAATTGCCAACAGAATCAATTGATTTGTGGAGGAAAAGAACAATGTAAAACATTAGGGGGGATTTCAAGGCATATAAATAACTCTACTGGACTATATTCTGATTTTTTGTTGTTCATTCCATGACTAATTAGAGGACTTTCAAGGGTGAAAGACAGAAAAGTATCTGCAGGACACAGTAAAAGATAAAAACAAATGTTTGTGAAATTAAAGGGTGCTTTAGTTTCCATCCTCAGCAGGCTGCTTCCAGGATGTCAGACAGTGGATACGCTCTGTGCTCTGAATGCCAGAGGGCTTTGCTGTCCAACAGTACTGGAGGCCTTCAAGTTGGGTTATATGTACAAAATTTTTCTTTTCCAGAGTCAAGATAACATAGTACCTTTCAATTGGTATGTAGCATAAGATCCTCATAAACACCCAGCTGCATTGATAAAATCTCTTTTTTTTTCCCTGGGTGAACTTCCAAACAGTTCAAAAGTGCTTCATAAAATGAAGTAAAAGTTCTTAGGGTCTATCTGTAAGTTTCTGGTAGAAAAGTACAGAGTGCAATTGAAAACTACTTGCCTGTTTTGTAAATAAGTAGAAAAACTACATTCACTGCTACACTGTTAAGCAAAAGCACACACAAACAGGTAATTTCAGACTCCGGTTAGTCATATAAATATTCACATGTGAAAATGCACTAGTACAAGGTCACTACAACTAAATGGACAAGTACACTGTTCACACTGAATATTGATATTTTTGTATTTTACACTAGGACTATTCTACCCAGTTTACAGGTTTAAACTTGTACAGGTAACACTTATTTGAAAAGTAGTTCTCTTGTGTGAGCGGCAATTGTTTCAGTCAGTACTAGTGCATTACAGATATACAAATAAACGTTTCTTCCTCAACTTCCACATTTGATTTGTGATTTTAAAGGAAAACCAATTTAACTTTTCATTATTTAGTCAAACATAATGTGTACAAGTGTAGAGCTAAAACTGTCATTTCCAAATTCATCTTTACTCCTGCTACCTTGTTGACCCATTTAAACCCTAACAGGAGGAAAAGGAGGGTTGCAGGCAGAGATTTTATTATTTACCAAGAAACATACAGACAAGGAGGTTATGATCTGCACTTTCTAGGTCCTAACAAAATATTAAGTTTTAGCAATCAAGTCTTCCTTAGGTCCAGTGCCTACTAACATATCAGGTGTCTGGCAAAGGTCTCCTGATATAAGTACCTAAGTTTCATGTAAGTACACCTTAGAGTGTTTGGAAGTCAATACTAAGGACTTGTCAAATAGACTGTGAACTGAAAATATGTTTACTGAAAATTCTAGGTGTGAGGAGACCAAATTTCACCGAAAATTATGTGTGGTATGCAAAGAAATAGCATTTAATATAGTTTTGTAAATTGACGAAATTGAGAAGATCATACGTTCAGCAAAGCAAAGTATTCTTGCTGTTTCCTTGCACAGTTTCTGGAGAACCAAGAAAAGCCTAGAGAATCTTTTGCAAACACTTACAAGGAGTTATTTAAATTTGTCATCAAATGGTTATTTAATGTAGAAATTATTGAGTATATTGAGGAAAGAATAACAGAAATATATACAAAGGTATATAATCATTAAAATCTTTCCTTGGTTAAGTTTCTATCTCCCTTTTCCTTTATTCAGTCTGTTATCTGTGATTTCAGCAATGCTTACTAATTTCACAATGAATCTAATATTTTTACCCTCGCTACACTCACTACAAAGCAATAAACTTAATTCAGATTAACATGGCTACGAGATTAAAACTAAATGTGCATGAATAATCTTACTTGTACCATAAATATGCAGACAATCAGGCTAAAAAACTACACATTTCTGTAGATGTTTTCTGCCTGATTCTCAGCTCAATAGCAATGGCATTGCTTCACTGTCCTCACTGCAGATACTTATGATTTATTTTTCATTTATTCCAGAATTAACTTCCAACTGTGTTGTCATAGATCAAATCTAGTTTTACACAGGTAGTGCATAGAAGAAGAATGCTGGAAACAAGATGGCAATGTGACTTCTAGGCAAAGGAAATTCTAATCTGCCATTCCTGACACTTTCTATTTCAAAATTATCTTTGCTATTTACAGTGATGATATAATGACTGATTGTGAGAACTACCATACAGTAATTTTCAAATAGAAATCACTGTGCTTCTTAAACACAGATTTCTTTTCTTAAATCAAGCTTAACAAAGTGTGAAATTAATCTAGATAATTGTTTCTCATATTTCCCATCTCAATGCTTCCTCAAACTAAAAGGATATCATAGTGTCCATTTACTTCCCAGTGTGTCAGTATCCAATAAAAGGCACATGCACACATATAGAAAGCACAGACTCACCTGTAGTCAGCAGGAAGGTCAAAGGGCCCAATGGACAGTGAGCCAGAGTTCCCTTCCAGGTGGTCTGCAATGATAAGAGCTGAAATGGTGCAGTAACAAGATCTTCATGAGTACGAGGAGTTAACTTTCTCAGTTTGATGAGATTTCACTCCCCTCTAGAAAGGGGCACAATCACTTCTTTGTACCACCCCTATGACAAATTCATGTCTGCTTTGTTTTGACCCCTTTCCAAACTCCACACTCGAGCTCTAAATTTTTTATTATTACTTAGAAAAAAGTGGCATAGGAGTGGATTACAATTAAAGTAGTCATATTTGCATAAAACAGGTACAAATACTGTAAGAACCAGAGGGAAGTACATTTTGGTGAACTTTGATTGTTGCTGAAATTTTTTGAGTAGATAAGTGCATATGACATCGGTCAAGTTCAGGATGCATAAAATCTGTCTTGGAAGACAATTTCAGTCCATCTAAAGTGTCTGTGGCAATATGCTCTCTCAGGTTCAGATTCAGTACTGTATTTCAATCACATTGCAATGCAACAGTGATGCCAGACAACACTAAACTCAACTTTCGCGTCACTTAAGACATGCTACGGATTTTCTTCACACAAGAGACATGGAACAACCAGGAGTGTGTATGAATACAGCCTACTTGGGATCATTTTAACATTGAAAAAAATGCAAAAATGTCGCTTCACTGCCACCTATCACCACTCACTCCCCTGTGTCATCTAAATCACAGAAATAAACTGCTCACCTGACTACAGAATTTTGTCTCTGTATGTCCCTTTGGTTCCTCACATTAGGCAATAGGCAATTAAAACAATTAGCAGAACAGACAGGTTGCAGACGGCCAGCTTAAACGTCACACTGCTCTGAGAGAATGAACACTACCAGAAGTTTCATTTTATTGTCATATCAAATCTTCACATTTAACACTATTATGCCTCTATCATTCATTTTGTGAATAAAATGTGCTTCTTCTTTGTACTTGACTGCATGTTTTAAACTTCTGTTTGACTAATCAGAGCTACCCATATACTTTTTGGAAGAATATGGAATGAGCATATTTTGTGTACACAAGTTTCAAGGTCCAATATCAGTCAAGTCAATATCCAACAAGGCGTGTCAAATTGTAAATCTTTAAATGCAATACAGGCAGACAATTTGCCCACTGTAGTCAGGACATCTGAAAGAATCAGTCTCTGGCCTTAAACAGAAAACAAAAAACTGTACAGAGATTTACTGACTACTCAGGGGACAACTTCAACTTCTAGTCTTCATATCTGCTCTAACCTGCAGTAAGGAGAAAATACACTGGAAGCAATCCAAATGCATGGAAGGTAGGAGAGGAATCGTGCTATTAGGATGAAATAAATTACCCTCTAGCCTATCTTAATTGACACAAGGACTAGGCTAATACTGAATTAGAACATCAGGAAAAGCTCTTATGTTACCATGTCTTACTGGCAGCAGGTATATGTCCAAGCCAACAGAGATCTGAGTGTTTAAGTCAAAAAACAGATTCTGCAACAAAGGTAAGAATGGTTCCATTCAAAATCAGCATATCTTAGTCATAAGTCTCAAGAGTTGAGGAAGAACTAGGAAAAAGGGGTCTCCATGCTGTTAAAGGACTTTCAGAAAGCTGAAAACACATGAAATCCCAGACAACAACATGCCAAAAGGGTGATATTATTAAATGGGTTTACAGATGCACAATGCCCTTGTAAGACTAGCAACTTAAGTTTCAATCTAAAACCATCAGGTTAGAAGCTGAACACTGAATAGATTTAAATGGTGAATTATTTTATGATAACTGGATTTTAGCCAGGAAATACGAACTCTTTAATGAAATTTAGAAATTGATTAATAAACACTGAATTTTTAAATTAGTAGCTCATAGTATTTTAATGTTTTAAAGTCAAGGAAAAAATCAATCAACAGGTGTTAAGTGAGTTGAAACTCACTGAAGTATTTTCAAAAAGCGATTGCATGTAGAAAGGCCTAATCCTATTGGTGTCTTATAACAGTTTCAAAGACCAGACCTCATTCAGCTTCTTCCTAAGGTTTAATACAGTGATTTGCCACATATAAGAATAACGATTACAGGTTTCCCCCTTTTGGTAGATTGTCTTTTGGAAAGCAATGATTCTAACAGTTATGTCAGTTAATAAACTTAACATGAACCTGCAATGGAGTGGTTCAGACAGAAAATCAACTGCAATCCCTCACTGTGAGTGAGAAATTACATACAGGATTTAAGAGATATGACACCTTTGTATACAGGAAGAACATTACTGGAATGCAGTGTTTAGCTCTAGTATCAGGTACTTGAAAGCCAATTGACAAACAGTTGCAAAAGTCTGCAGAAATGAGGAGATTAAAAAAAAAAAGGATTATGACAAAAAATGCCTCACTAAACAGTCTTTTAAATGAAGATGTCCAAAGATGTCTTTCAAATGCTCTACAAGCTGTTCATGAGACAAAAAGATATGATTTAACAGCATTTCTGAATTATCATCTAGCATAGTCCATAGAGACTGGAATCTGAGGGCAGATCAAATCAGATTGCAAATAAACCAAACAATTTAACATCAGTAGTAATCAATCATTAAAACAGTTTACCTAGAGGTGTGATGGATTAGCTATCATTTGACATATTTACTACCAAGTGTAAAGTTATCCATCTACAAACAGAAAAGAGAGGTCACTCAGAGTATGCAGGTCAAACACACAGGATAGGGACCCTATCCTGACATGGGATGGCAAGGCTTTTAGAGATCTTCATGGATTATGTGCAGAACATGAGATCCTTGTACAAAATGCTGCAGTCAAGAGAGCTAGCATGATCATCAACTGTATAAACAGGACACAAAATTGAAAAATGGAGCCATTACCTATTTGTCACTATTGCCACAGTGTGACACTGGAGTGATTTATCAAAATAGTAAATTAGTAAGAGTTCAAAGGAGGCACGTAAAATTTTGAGTCACATTAAACTCTTGCCCATTTCAAAAAGAAATTATGCTGCTTTGCACTGAGTTTAAATATGAATTAAAAACATTCAGTGTTGATTTCCAGGAGTGCTCCATTATTGGATGGTTGTTTTAGATCTGATTTTTAATCAAATACACATTGTTTCTTTTCAAGGAGGAATGTCTTTGTTCATTCAGATATTAATATGGGGAAAATACATGTCCTGCATTATACAATATGTCAAACTAAATACCTGTGAGGGTCAAGACTCTATGTTTTCCAAAATAATAGCCCTTTGATAGTGATGCATATGACCACCCACATGGGGGAATTCTATATCCAGGCTGTCAAGTACAAAGCTCTTTTGCCATTCTTGTCTTTGAAAAAAAAGCTTTCTTAAGGAAAAAGAAATAAGTATTTTTTTTCATTATTTGTTTAAAAAAAGCTATCACAGAATCTACATAATTAAATGAAAAACTTTTGCCAAAACTCATTAGGTTTCTCTAGGTATTCAGCCACAAAAATGGAAAGTAGATGGTTGTTTCTTACAGGATTTGAAAACATTTTTGAGAAAAAAAGATTTTTTTTTTTTTTTTAAAGAAAGCCATTGTCATTGAAAAGTCAGCCTTTGCTCATGGGACATTTAGAAGATAGTTTCTTTGCTAAATTTATTTCATTTAAAAAAAATCACATTAGTTCCACTTGCAAACTTGCTTAACAAGAGGATTTTGCACTGTAAGGTGCAATCTAGAACACATTTATTCTGCCTGCCCTGTGAGTCAGTGCAAGCGAGTCCTGGTCCCAAATCTGCCTGTATCCTCAGTATGGCACATTGGTGTGCCTGCTGTAGTCTGTCCATCCTCTAAGGGGACTTCACATCATTTGTGTGTGTGCATGTATCCCATTTGGGGCTGGTTAGGGCAGTGAAGGACACTTGGTGCTCTCAGGGTCCCAACACTTTCAACTCCTCACTAAAAGTGCCACAAACAAAGGAAATGAGGAGCTGAAAAATTTTGTGCTGAAGAATTTGCTATATTACCAGCTGTGTCTTATTTAACATGAAATTATTTCCAGGTTTGAATGTAAAGGTTCATTACCTTATTTTATACTCCTAGATAAGTCTAGCATGCTTTTTCTTTCTTCCTTGCCTTGCCATGCCTTCCCTTGTAATCAAAGTCTGCATCACCTCAGCTTTCCTTGTGAAGGTTTAAAAAGCTCTTGCTGTTACCTAGATAAAGATGGAGATGATCTGCCAATAAACAGGTTTAGAAAAAAGTCAGTTCAGGAATATTTCAATACATGGCCCAAATATGACTTTAGGAAAATAAATTTTTATTTTTGATACGTGGCTAAAGGGAAGTCTCATTTCACTTGTGGGATTACTAAGTACACATGAAGTATACAGTGAGACTGAAATTGCTTCTGCATTGCTTAGGATAATAAAAAAAAGTTGATAGAATAAAACCAAATTTATGGAGATTCCTTTTTTCCCCTGATTATACACTGTTAGAGAAAATGGATTAAAACAAATGTCAGTATAATGGAGCAGATATAGTTAAAATAGTATTTTAATGTATTTTGCCACCAGCTTTGTAAAAGCTATTTTAGAAAGAATAAGAAGGTAAAGATACTAAAATTAATTAGTACATATATAGAAATAAATTCCAAGCTCTCACAGAGTCTTAGTGACAAATAATAAAGGCATTGTCTTGTTACTTGCAAGGTATAAACAAGAGTTGCTTTTCACTTTCAAAATGTAACAACTGCACTGCAGAATACATTTTGAGGTTTCATTTTTAAAATCAAACACAAAAGCATATCCAGAACTACCAATTTCACTGAGAGGAAATGCTTGAACAGGTCCTCTGACTTCCTAGTGCTCACTGTAGAATTGGGCAGTTTCAAGCATCCCTATTAGCTGTTAAAAGGTGTTCATGGATGATGAATTTAATAGAGCAGCCATTTTGCTTATGTACCTACATGAATAGCTTAAAAAAATCTGATTTTAACTACAAATATTTCAAATTGTAACTTTGACATACATCTCATAGATGTAGCAATTTCAATCAAGGCAAGGAGTCTCATGATTGTCTGGACTGGTTGCCAGTTCACCAGTGAGCCCTATATAGGCAAAATACCTGTAGTGAGTAAAATGCACAATAAATCGTCTTTAGGCTTTCTTTTTCTTCCCTTTTTGTTTTCAAATATATGTGCATATCTGAGGGCTGCCAAACTCATCAGCATATAATAGCAGAACAAAACTAAAACACTTTAAACCCTTTACATGAAGTTTTTAATAAGACTTCTGATATGATAACAAAAAGACATTTATTAAATCTACTTAACATCATCTCTGAAACAATTAATTGTTCCAAGTTTCTTTAGAAAATTATGAAATGAGTGAAAAGTACTTGTCAAATCACTTTGTAATTAAATTCATACATTTGTTCCTGTTTTAAAAATGGCCACATATTCCATCTGCCCATGCAAAATGCTTGAGTATTTTCAGCCAACTTCCTCAAGTAAAGCTGTACACCCATCACACACAGCACACTTCTCTGTTACAAGGGCCACAGCTGTGAAGTACTCTTATCCAGGACAAGAAGTTACCTTTCTTTGTCATTCAATTTCTTTTGTGAAGAGAATTTCAGAATGAGAAAGGTTCAGATCATAGACTCTTTTTACAAAAGAATTGCTTGTATTTTCTGGAGCTGGCTGGAACTGGTATGTCACCTGCTTTGAATGCAATAACTGAGATGTTTTTTTCCAAGCTTTTTTCTAAAAGGGGAGCTGATCAGGGAGGCAGAAGCAGGCTTGGTGCAAGCTACTTTGTACTGAAATATTCTCATAATTGTGCACATATCTTCAAGGCTTCAGGAAGTTCTGCATAAAACTGGAAACCCTGAACAAAAATTCTTATTAAAGACCATGGCGACCCTTACCTCTTTCTCTGGTTTTGGTATTTTTAGATGCAGTTTTGGTATTTGGTGGAAGGACTCTCCAGAAACCATCTTTTTTAAGAGCCCTCAGTTGCAGTTCTTTAGTTATTGTCACAAAAGCTAAAAATAGCACAGAAACTTCAGCTGCCTGTCAAAGCCTTCAGGAATCCTATCTGGC
This sequence comes from Aleadryas rufinucha, assembly GCA_013397815.1. Classification (NCBI taxonomy): domain Eukaryota; kingdom Metazoa; phylum Chordata; class Aves; order Passeriformes; genus Aleadryas; species Aleadryas rufinucha. The sequence continues at coordinate 158,072 of VZTH01017159.1, read as the reverse complement.
AGAAAAACAGTATAAGCTGCTCCTCAGACCAGAACAGGCACAGCTGTTCTTCTGGTTACTTACAGGGTATCCTCTGGAGAAAAATAAAAATCAAAGAACCAACAAAAATATGAAAAGGAATCTGAAAAAAAAACACAACAACTTAATGTGGTGGCAAATGAACCCTGGCACTGTGAGTAAAGGTGAAAAACTATTACAGAAAGCTCTGAACACCCTGGTGATTCACCAAGGACTCTCCTCAGCCAGGCAGGCAGAAGTGCTGAGCTGAACTGCCTCTGGATGCTGCTCTGGATTTCCAGTGGTACTGTTATTTTTCACCCTGGGGAAAATCATTAAAAATTTTTCCCCAGATCTGCTTTTTGCATGTCAAACCAGTTGTACTAAAACTCTTAATTCAGCATTTCTTGGTGGGAAACAGGAAAATGGCAAAGCAGATTAGATCCACACAATCACAGTACTACTTAGATTGGACAGCAGCTGTGGAGATCATCTAGTCCCATCCCCACCACTCAGAGTAGAAACTGCCAGAGAAAGCTGCCTAGGACCATGTCCAGTCCAGAATATCTCCAAGGATAGAAACTCTGCAATCTCTCTTGACAGTCTGCTCCAGCATTCCATCACCTCAGCTTCAAAAGACTCCATCAGAGCTGTTGAAGGTACAGTCAAAAGAATCTTAAGAGTGAATGAGCTTAACAGTTAGAAATTATCTTCTGATTCAAAGTGAACTGTTTCACTCTCCAGGCTCCAACAGAGCTTAATACATATATGGTCTTGAGCTCTCTCTACAAAATCCCAGCAAAACTATCCAGCTGTTCACTTCACAGCAATACTTAGAGGCCTCCACAGTATCTTGTCTTTTCATGATTCCAGAAGTACACTGCAGAGAAGCAGGGATCAAGAAATGGAGGTTCAATGTCCCAAGATTTAGCTTTCTGATGTTATTGCTTAAAATTATTAAGATATAGAGCTGGAAGAACCTAAAACACTCTAGTAAATTTTTTTGTTTGATATTAAATCACTTATATTCAATTTATTTTCATGAGTTTTATAAGACAACTCAGAGCAAAAGCACAGAACTACATGGAGCAAATCTGTGCCCACATACTCCTTTTTTCATAAGTGTATGCTAACCTACAATAAACATTTCCAATTATACTTCATTGGCCAAGCATACTGGAAACTTTTATTTCACTGGAACAACTGTTCTGTGGATTTCGATACTTGTTGATGGGTCATAAGGCAATTTCTCAGGTACAAACTATTAGGTTGACAAATTGTTGACAAAAAAGACTGTGGGATGTAGGGTGGCAGACTGCAGAGGGCACAACAGAATGAGAAACAGACAGGCAGTATAACCTGCCAACTGGCAAGTTTCTGAAGTGTGAAGGTTGGTCTCACACTCATTCTAACACTCAGTGTTGCAAATTCAAATGTTTAGCCCTGGGGTCAGCATTTGCCAGGAGTAGGAGTTAGCCTTCCAGTTCAGATTCACAGTAGTAGTAGTAGTAGTAGTATAAAGAGGTGGAATAGAAAAAAGAGATGCATGCACCACCACTATTAAGAGAAATAATGAAGGAGATCCAGAAATACATAACTTATACTGAAGTAAAAAAAGATGAGGGGCATTTGTGAGACATTTGCATCGTCATCAACCCTCTGACTATATTAAGCAAAAGAGTGAAACCAGTGGTGAAAAATGTAGACATTTTTTCTAATAGAACCAATGTGCTGCAGAATTATAATAATCTGATATATTTGATACAAAATTACATGAGATAAATGCACAGTGGGTAAAAAGTACCTGTTTAGTAAAATGGTAATGATTTAAAAAATCAGCTATTAATTTTCATGGGCCTATTTCCAAGTTCATTAGAGCTGATGAGATTTCAGTCATTAGTCCAGCGAGCACTGTTGGATCTAGTCCTGGATTGGGTTATATTGGTTATTGCATTAGATAAGGATGTTCAGGTGAAATGTGAAATCAATTAACAGCAAATTTATTCCCTTAATCAAACATATGGGGCAATAATCACCTGTGTGGTAAAAGAGAAGGTAATCAATCAGTATTGGCCATATATATATATTTTTTCCCCAGTTAAATAATGCCAATTTATAAAACCTTAGGAGCCAGCTCAGAACATTTTTGATGGAACCTGTGAAGTCCTGATTTAAGCAACACTCAAAAATCATATATTATTAGAAATTAACCGCTTGTTCTTAGAAGTTTAAACAGGGAAATAGCAATTGGATATTTCCTAATCTTAGGTAAATTTATATTTAAGGAGTCTGAGATACTCATTTCTAAGGTACAATCATAGGACACCATAACAGGAAACTCTTCTGGACATAGTGCTTGTTGTTTCGGCTTTAGTTAATGTTTTGCACCATGCCAAAACATATTTCTCTTTAATCCTGAGATTAAAGGATTAAATCTCAGGATTTATCACTGATAAATGATAAATTTATCAGTGATAAATCCTGAGATTTATCACTGATAAATCTCAGGATTTATCACTTCTGAATCTTGGATATATATAGCCAGTTCAATTCTGAGCTCCAAAGGAGGAGTTTTTCAAGTCAACAAGCTCATTAGCTCAAAAGCTAAATGTTTAAAGTTTACATAGGTCTGATCTTTTAGAACATCATCTAAACACGTGAATATCAGTTAATAGGACCAAAAGAACCACATATTTTCTCTTACCGTAACAGAAGTAATTTGCACTGAGGCTAGTCAAAAAAAGACATCTCCTAGTGAAAAATTGGAAGGGAGAGGCTTATGTAAAATACAGGCAAAGTTCTGCCATCCAAGAATACCACTGAGTATGTTTACAAGGCTATAGATTATTTCAATCCAAGTTTGTCCAGTTTGCAGTGCCTGTCAGATTCAAAAAGCTGGGTGATTTTTTATTTTGCATTTGCTATTACTTGAAACTCCAACTTTTTCTGTTCAGGGCACTAAAATACCATCTTCAGGCTGACTTTAACCCTGCATGGAAGAACAGAAATCGAAGCCCGCTAACTCTATTCAAAATTGGCTTATCAGAAGAAGGTGCTCCTTGCAACAAATGTGTAACTAATTCTCTCATCTCTTATGTCTGCACTGTTTTCTTCTCATGGTGTAAACCAGAGATTAAAAATCCAGTTATTAAAACAAACAAAACTGGAAACAAGAGTTATTCAAATATCTCATTCATAGAAGGAGAATCTCAAGGTAATGTAAGGTTTCTATTGTCAAAGTGTTTTCAGGGGGAAAGTCTGATAGCTAAAGTAAACCCCTTCAGGAAGAGCAGAGGGGAGGGAAGGTTAAACAAGGGTGAATGCTCTGTTGACATCTGGTTGAGTGAAGAAGAGACAAATAGGAGGTATCAGTCACCAGGCCTGAAGCAAAGTTGATTTAGATAGGCTGTGCTATTGTGTGAGAGGCACTTCTGTTAAAGAGTCATATTGTAAACTTTGTAGTTAAAATAGTGCATAGACATTATGGTCAACCAACTCCTTAAATGTGACTGAGGTAAAGGGGAACTGTAATCAAAGATGGAGATTCAAGTGCAAAAGTTAACACCTAGAGCAGAGTAGAAAAAAGGGTCAGGGATTTGTGCCAAGGTCTCTTGCAAGATCCGAGAAGCATCTCTTTACAGGAATTCTATAATCGGAGAGGCAGGAGAAGAAACTACTTATGAACATAATTTGAGACGAAAAAGTGCTTAGATTCAGTGCTGTCTGCCTATTTCCAAGGGCCAAAACAGCAAAACTAGAGCTGCAGGGGTTTGCTAATGTGTCTAAGAGTAAAGAATGGCAGCAGGCACAAATACATGGTGTGGCCAGCACAGGTGGTACAGCACTATGTTCGTAGCAGGAACAGCTAGTGGAAAAATAGCTCAAAATTAATCAGATCTTTCTTTTCAGGAAATTGGGATAAAGTGAGTGAAGTGAATGAAGATTAAGACATGAAAAGTAATTTGTTCAGCCTTGTAGCTGTCATTTCAAAAAACAGACTGTTGTAGTAGTTAAACAGAGTAAAAAAAATACTTCCTAAAATGTATCTATAGAGTTTCTATAACTTTTAGAAAAGCAATCACCTGTTAAGCCATATGGTTAATGTTTGTTAGTAGGAGAAAATTATCTCATTGACCACCAGGCAACAATGTCCAGTGGGGAGGACTTGAACTAGTGCTTTGATGCAGTTCTGTTAAACCAAACATAGACTGTGCATTGCTCCTAATTGAGTTTTGGGAGACAAGCATCTGCTAAGCCTCAGTTTTTGGGTTTCCCACTTTTAATATCCACAACTAACAGCAAAAAGAGGGTTTTTTTCCTTTCTTTTTTCATGCTCCTTAACAACTCACCATGCAGTTTAACAAGAAAGACTGAGCTGATTTCTCAAATAAAAAGAGTTGCCTTCTCTCGTCTGCCCTTCTCCATAATTGCATGATCCTGCTCTTTTCTGCAGCTGCACTAGACCTACTCAGCAGAGTCTTTGCTGATTCAATTTTGTTCATTAATTCAACAGAAAAAATATTCCATTCTTTTTGCTTGGTTTGTTTTCTGCCAGCCCAGTGACCTGAATTGGCTTGTCAAAGGGTCAGGCAGTGCCAGAGCAGCATGAAGTGGCAGGAGCACATAGCTGGGAGCAAGAAAAACAACCTTTTTACCAGGAAAAAGACATTAGATAAGCGTAGCCATCTCCTCACACAGCGCCCACACAGACACTCAGCTTATAAGCAGGAACAACCTGAAGTAAATCAGTGCTGATCTTACCTAGAATATGTCAGCTCACAAAATTCAGTATTTCTGGAGCTGATCAGCCGCAGCTAAACTGTCCATACAACAGCAGAGGGTAAACTCTCAAGTCATCTCAGTGTCAGTTACCTTTGCAGTTGAGGCAAAATCCCAACAAGTAAATAAGTAAAAGAAGGGGAAAAAATCCTGTACAGCAGCTAAGCTTTGCTGACCATCCATGTGTATGATCTCAAGCTTCAAGCTAATTCAAGTTGGCTTAGTCTTCTTTTACTGAGACAGTATTTGCATTTGCTGGGGCTTAGGTCACACACAGGGACAGCTACCATAAACCTGCTGACACATAAAAGGTTGCTTGTGTGTCCAAACCCTCAGAATTTTTTTTTTTTTACTATTTGCTCACCTTCTTTCTCTGCTCCAGTTTTTCTTTTTGTTTTCTTGAGGATGCAACTCTGCTACCCATTAGCTCCTTTGCTGATTTTTTGCATGCAGCATATGCATTTCATATTAAACCTGACATAGGTAGGCATTAAACCTGCCTTAGAGGCAGCATGACATAAAGTGTTCCAAGTAAAGGGGGGCAAATGTTTTCAGTTGGAACGTTTTCCAAAAATAAGTCCAGCTCAGTGTTAGGCAATCCACTTATATTCATCACTACTTTCAGCTGATTGAAACAGCAATTTAAACTGTGAAAAGCATATCTAAATATACATGCAATAGATCCCAAAAAGAAAATCATAATTTTCTCCTGTGGAGGTATCATTGCAACAGTGAACATGTTTCTAGACATTGTATCCATTTTAAGCTCATATAACACTGTTGAAAAAAATACTAGATTATTTGCATCAGGCTGAGAGGAAAAAAAGGTCATGGTAAGTTGTGGATACTGTAAAAGTCACTAGCTATTTTAATTGCTTGGATGAGAGAACTTGAACAAGAGGAAAAATATCCTTGATGAATAATTGAATGTGTATGTAAGAGAAAAAATAATTAAATAAGTTTCTCCAGTAACCAAACTATAACGGAATGGATAGTGCCATGAAATACAGCTTTCAAAATAACATGAGGAGGTTTATGTTACTTTCACTGCTCAGCTTGCAACTGAAATCCAGATGGGGACATCATTTATCTGGGGATGGTGATTTTGCCATAGAGAATTCATTAATAAAGATTTTGTTTGGAACAGCCATTTCTTGTAAGCAGATAATAAGAAAATATTTCTGATTTCTATTAGATCTACATCCTGCAATTCCCTAGGCCTCCTTCGACTGTGGCATACTATGAAAACCACCAATTGTTGTAATAGAGCACAAGGCTAAGGAATGGGAACGTTGTAACTATCACAACCAGTGAAATTATTCTAAAGTGAGATTCTATCTCCTTCCTTAGTTTTACCCTTCCTTACAAACAAGTTTGCTACTGTTTCTAAGTTAATAATTTTGCATAGTTTTGCAGCACTTGAAAAACTGTCATATCCTGTACAGAAAATATACAAATATACAGAAACAAGGTGACGACCCCTGGGCTTGTTACTCGACTACAAAACAGACCCAAGCAAGAGCTACAAATAACAGCACAGGATTACAAATTGATAACAGCATGCTTCCTCACAAGTGACAAGGAGGCTGATCAAAACTAAGGCTCCAGACATCATGATGCAAAGCCTGATGGTGCCTGCTACATTTCCTCAAGCTGTAGAGTGATAGGTTTTCTTTTCCACTAGGTGATCTGCCGCATGTTGCCAACATGCCTTACCTTTGACTAACAGCCAGATGCTCAGCCTTTTACCTATGCCATCCACCTCCCTCATTGTTCCTCCAAACAATGTCTCCTGCTCGATTTTGTCTGTTTTTCTTATTCTTTTTAAGCTTTCTCACTGCTGTGGTAGCCAGGTTGATAGATACAAGCAGCTGAGATGCTTTGCTTTTCCCTGGCTAGTAATTTGTTCTATTTCTCCCTTTTTTAACAGACAGTGAGTATAGTCTGCAGGGAAAGTTTTTTTTGCATGGTATCCCCTCCAAGGCTTCATCTTTGCTGAAGGCAGCTCCTCATCAGTGAGGAAACACACAGCACAGAATACCCTGAGTAATATTTTGCAAAACAAATCCTGTTCAAAATATCTAGAAGTGTAATGTATTTGCCTTTAATAACAGAGCAACGCAGAGCTGTAGACATGGCATAGAAGAGGGGAAAAATCACAGGCATTTCAGTTTCAGATGATAAGCAGAAATGTGCAGGTGTTGTGCACTAGATGACCTTCCCTAGGTGGGTCACCATTCATCAGTACTCTTGTTAGCAGCCTTACCTAGGGCATCTTGGTGTGTCTCATTTCTCATGTCTCCATACAGGAATGATTACAATTTTTAAGTATGTTTAGGTTGGCTTATAGGCTGCTGAGCAGAGAAATAAATTTACAAATATTTGGGAGGTGTAAAAGCCATCAAAAGAGAAGAATTATAGTAATAGGATTAAATTAATATTTAAGAAATGTAGAGTGTAAAGTCAAAGCTACCCAGCAGTTGTAATAGTTTCTCACTTAACAATATATCTGGTCCCTTTGTGATTTTCTCAAGAAAAAAAGGTTGCAATATGGATACATTTGTTCTTCATTCCAGGCATAGCATATAAAGAGGTTATGGTGACATGACACTTGTGCTTGTGTATGCATGCCTGTGACTCAGACCTCGTTCATCTTGACAACAGAAGCTGTTAAGTGACCTATAACTGATATTGCTGATTTAGAACATCCTTTAGCTTAGGCTTGTTTTTGTAGCTTTTATACAACAGAGGATTCTGGGTTCTACTACTGCCTGGAAATACTTGTGACCTAGACAGCAAGTATCCCTTCTGTAAGACAGAAGACTTTGCAGAACGTCAAAGAAATGTGAGCTCCTGGAAAAATAGTATTCCCACCACAAAACTATATTACTAATTAACATTATTTATAAAATATGAAATTAAATTCTTGTTTATATTCTATGAATCATAATATAGGATTTTTATCTTGAATTCACTTGCGCTTCTGGTTTCGTTTCAGACTTAACTTTCCAGTTTGAAAAGAAGTAAACCAGTTGCACTTCAGTTTATTTTATGTGTTCATGTCTGTTGAAAAAGTTAAAAAAAAAAATCTGAATTAGATTACCCACAACTGAAATTCATCACAGTTACCCACAACTGAAACTCAACACAGAATTTTAACTAATGCAGATAAAGTAAAAATTAAACTTCTAGGCAACAGATGTGACAGTAGCAGAACCTGAAGGTGTCCTGGCTATTCCACCTAAAGGAATAGGAGGTCGTCTCTCTTAAACAAATGTCTGTTGGGTTTTACACTGTGTGAGGCACACAAATGCAGGACATAACCATTACACTGCAGTATTTATCAGAAAGAAATCAACATAAGGAGTCTTGGGGTTTTTTTTACTTTCTCTAGCTACTGCAATATTCTAAAAAATATTTAAAAATGCAGCTGAGCTTGGGACACTGCAGCAATTTGAAACATTACTATGTAGAGGTAGGATTTTTTATTACTTTTTAAAATTTTCTATTCTTTTATTTTCTGTGAACATCTCTTTGGTATATGGTGTTCAGCAAGTGCAGTTCTGCAGCAGTATGTCTGCCCCACCCTGAGGGACTTCTGAGACATGACACTGGATTCCAATCTCACAGACTGAAAAGTGCCTTTGTTTGCCCTTAAGTGCTCTGCCTGGCAGCATTAATGTTTCACCACAGATCTCTGTCCTTCTATCCCAGCAAGTGCAGCTATAATGCTTCTTTCCCATTCCCTAGTAAAAACAAACAAACAGACCTGAACCCAACAACAACAACAACAACACAAAACCCAATACTATTTCTGAAATTAAAATGACTGGAAACTGCTGGCTTGTACTATTGAGTCTAACATATTGTCTGACAAATGCAGCAAGCTAGGTACAGTCCATAGGAAACGTGTACATTGTGTCTATTTTTGTAAATAGAACTGGTTTACCACTGGAGAGAAAGCGATTAAAAATTAGTGAGAACACAAATTGCATTTGAAATTACTTGCAAAGCTCAATACTGGAATCAGTAGAATTAAGTTTCCAGAATTGGTAAATGCTTCCAGGGTATTTTTGAACAAGTTATTTATCAATATTTGCCTCATCTTTCTGAAGAATGTTTTGAGCCCTTTTCTCACCCTAGTTGGAACTTGAGCTCAGCTGTGTTTAGGAGAAGTCTGAGATCAGCCAGCACCTCAGGTGAATACTCTGTTGGTGACAGTAATAATACTGACCACAAGAACCAGACAGATTTCTGTTTAGTGAGTTTATGGAACAAATCTATATACAGTTAGAAGATGTTCAGCTAACAGCTGAGTATTCATGAATATGTTTGTAAATCTTGACACTTTGAGGAGTTTGCAATGAATGTCACTGCCTTCCTATTCACTATAGTCAGACTGCCAGTCATCTTACTGTCTGCAAAGTTTGACAGCCTTCAAAAAGAAAAAACAGACAATCACAGAAGTAAAAAGCTGAGGTGAACTGTTCAGAAACAAATTGCAGTCTGGCTAATTTGCTAAATCTGAAAACCCTAAAAGACTTAGCAAATACTTACAAATACCAAATACATTCTCAGCTTATGGAAATAGCTTGCAAACTATTCCAGAGTGGAAAAAAAAAAAAAAGAAAAGCTGAAATTTCACACATTTTTTTGGTTTGACAACTACACTTTGAGCAACTCTTACTATAAGTAATCACAGATGTCTCAAGAAAAACAAAAGCCACTCATGTTGTGGGTTTTTTATTGTTTTCATTTCTTTCTTTTATAAAAGAATGAGAAATGTCAATTTATCTACTGGATAATTACACAACTTGACCTTGACTTTTAGTTGATAATTGTTCTTGAACAAGTCATTTAACTCACAGCTTTATCCAAATAGCAGAGCCTATTCCATCCCAAGGTGCTCAAGTGACATGTGTAGAGGGCTTGGAACTCCTCAGAAGTAAAAACAAGGGGTAAGGGTAACAAGTCACAACAGTGGAAATTCCAATTAAATGTAAGACAAAAAATATTTATATGAGAGTGGTTAAGCACTGCATACAAAGAGAAGTTTCAGAATCTCTGTTCTTGGAGATTTTCAGTACTTAGTTGGAAAATTACTTGAGCAATCTAGCCTAACTGTGAAGGCAGCCCCACTTTGAGCAGGAAGCTGGATTGCATGTCCTCCAGAGTGTCTCCTCCTACTTAAATTTCTGATGTTTAGAAATCTAGCATTGTAATGAGGGGTTTTTTGTGTTGTTGACTCTCCAGTGTCTGAAAACAAGATGGACTAACTGATATGCAAGGACTCAGAAGTCCCCAGGCATGTGTACTGGATGACAATAAAGGAAATATGAATCTGAGTGCTTGCTGAATGCCAAAAGAAGCAGCAGGCTTCAGCATACACGCAGTTTTCTGCATCTTTAGGTACAGATGTGAATTCTTTTTAAAAATCTTGAGAAAAACATGCTTCCTTCAGCCACTAGTGCAATACCTGTTGGCTTCTACCAGAAAGAGACAATAAAGAGACAGAGAACTTAGGGAACATTTTCATTCATTTTTGAGGGTTGGATGAGTTTGTATCAAAAGGTTGGGAAGATATTTGTGGCCAAAGTAAGTAGGTATTGTCCAGAAAAAAAAAGACAAACTCCTAGTTCTCCCTCCTGCTGTTCACACTGGTCCTTTCAGCATTCAGTCTCTGCTGGATAAAAAAAAAGCTTCCCATCAAACAGAAAACAGGCTAAACATGTATATCTAATTGGCCCTGTAGGCTTGACTTTGGTAACAAACCACTCAGAGTTGAGGTACAGTGTTGCATTTTTCCAAGAGTCTTCAGTCAAAGCTGTACACTCTAAAGCCTGCATGTGGCTTTTGCCTGGAATTTAGCTGCTTAGAATAGAATAGAATAGAATAGAATAGAATAGAATAGAATAGAATAGAATAGAATAGAATAGAATAATTTCAGTTGGAAGGTGCCCACAATGATCATCTAGTCCAACTGCTTAACTACTTCAAGGGCTGACCATTAGTTAAACCATGTTGTAAAAGGCATTGTACCAATGCCTCTTAAACATTGACAGGTTTGGAGCACCAGTCACCACTCTGGGAAGCCTGTTCCAGTGTTTGCTCACCATTATAGGTAAGAAATGCTTCATAATGGCAAGTCTTAATATCCACTGGGGCAGCTTTGAACCAATCCCACTTGTCCTGTCACTGGATACCAGGGAGAACAGCTCAGTGAGTCCCTCTCCACTTGCCCTCCTCAGGAAGAGCAATGAACTTGCCCTTCAGTCTTCTTTTCTCTGAACTAGACAATCCAGTGCCCTCTGGCACTCCTCACAGGACATGCCTTCCAGCCTTTTCACCAGCTTTGTGGTCCTCTTCTGGATGCATTCAAGGACGTTCACATTCTTCTTTAATGGTGGGGTAGGAGACCAGAAGAATAGTTGTCTGGCTCAAAACAATCATGTGGGCAGTGCTGGCAGCACAGGGGCTGTAGGTGGGACAGTGCATTTCTCCCCCAACCCCCTTGAGCCCCTTCACACTGCACTACATGGCGTAGGCACATTTGAAAAGTTAGCTCCTGGTCAGTGCTGTAATGGGGGCGGCTTGTCTACATGGGACCACTGGGAACATTCTGTCTCTGTGTGAAACACAGGTGCAAGACTTTAGTGCTGAAATTAGCACAAGCACAGCTGGGGGAGGGCTCCAGCGGACTAGAACAGATAAAAGGATGGTGGTGGGTGCACCACAGAGTGTGCTCCACTACCCCGGATTTAAAAGCTGCTGAATCCCATGGCATCCTCCACTATCCTGGATTTGAAAGGTGCTGAATCCCAAGGTGGTGACTGTCTAGTTTTTTCTCTCTTTTTTCTTTTTCTTTCTTCTACCTTCTCCTCAAAATAAGTTTCGAAGTTTGCCAAGTAAAGGTTTGCAAAGTGCCCTATTTTGTCTGGACATTTTAAAGATTTCTAATTTAAAGTTTTCCAAGTGCCTTATTCCATTGGCATGTTCTAAAGTTTGCAGGTAAAAGTTGTTATTGAACATCCTGAGAATTTTCTTGCTTTTCCCATGCATTGCCCAGAGTAAATACAACTACCTTCCCCTAAGCCACGAAGTGGACTAGGGCATTACATGAAGTCCAGACCTGCACATAGCACTCCAGGTGAGGCAGCACCAATGCTGAATACAGAGGGACAATCACCTCTTTTGACAGGCTGGTGATGCTGTGTTTGATGTTTCCCAGGGTGCAGTTTGCCCTCTTGGCTGCCAGGACACACTGATGATTCATCTCCGTATCTTGCTCCTAGTCAAGAACACAGCTGTGCTGACAGAAAAGTTGGCTCTGTGCCCTGCAAGGCCAGTTGTCTGACACTGCCTCTGGGAAGGCTGAGAAGCTGTAAGCCATGACTAGCCCTCTTCTCGGACAGCCTTACTGGATAACAGGAATTGCCTCATTGTGTGAGCTGTGATACACAATACCCTGGCAAGGTCCTGTCTGATTTACAGTCATCTCAGACAGACAGAAAAGAGATTTAAGGAGGCAGACAGGGCTAAGAACAGTTTACTGTAAACAGAATCCCAGAGAGGAAAAAAGACCCAACTCAAAAGAAAATAAATCATCAACCAGTGGAGTCACCATCCCTGGAAGTGTTCAAGAAATTACTGGATGTGGCACTTTGTGTTATGGTTTAATTGACATGGAGATGTTCAGTCAAAGGTTGAACTTTATGATCTTGGATGTCCTTTCCAATGTTAGTGATTGTATGTTTCTATTCTATTATCGGCAATTTAACCTTCGTGCACTTCTCTCACACAGAATGGTTATTTACAGAAAGGTGTCTTCTGTGAAAGAGAAAAAGAGACCATTAGGAAATATGGCAGGAGGGACTCCTAATCCCACCTGCCATATAAGTACTGAATAAGAACTTTGATACATTGACTATTAAGGGACTGTTTTCTTTAACATCCCATATAAATGCCCAGTATCAGGCAGGATGAATTGATCAACACCAGCTGTCCTCCAAATACTCCCATTATTGTCTCCCTGCATCCTTGGAACACTCTTTTTGAGGGCAGCCTGCTTGGGATGGTCCTCAGCTCTCCCAGTGCTGTAACCCTTCCTCAACAGTGAAACTAAAGAATCTTCCTATATACTACCCATAGCTGAGACACCTCCATCCTGTAGGAAATGCAACTAACAGAGCAATATATGTTTCTGCCTCTCAACCCATTGTTAGCCTTGAGGTGGAAACTATTTCTACTAAACTCAGCAGAGCTAGAACTGATTAGCAAAGTGAGGGATTTTAAACTTAACAACTTTTCAAAGGAGCAAAGGTGGGCAGCTCATCATTAAATATTTTTACAAGGCAATAGATCTTCCCGTTGGGAAGTCATCTTAAGCACAGCCTGAGCCTTAGAAGTCCCAGAAGGCTTCTGTATATTTTTTCTTAGGTACATTCTATCTGCATCCATGGAAATAGCAAGGCCATTTTCTGCATTGGTATCCATCATACACCATGCTTAGGATAGTTTAAATAGAAAATTCCAAGTACTTGTTGTTCTCCTTTACCCCCATGTTAAACCAAAAACAAATCTTTCTAACCATTTCAGTTACAGTTGCTAAAGTAAAGTGTAAAATATGATTATGGATACTGACTTCAAGCTGACCTTTGTTCTTAGCATTAAAAATAGAAAGTCAGAATATGACTTTGCTCTTTGGAAAAAGGATATTCCAGAAATCTGAGCATAGGAAATAATTTAGACTTTTGTGTCAACAGCATTTGACAGGAGGCTGATGAGAACATGATGAGTGTCACTGTTTCTAAGAGATTTCATCATCCGTATTCTCAGATGGTTTTAATGATATAATTTATGAGAAATAAATTCAAGAGGCACTAAAACCAGAAAAGATTACTGTAAAAGTATATGGTATATATTTCTTTTTAAAACAAAAAATATTTTCTTTATTAGTGGGTTTCTCTGAATTTGTGAGGTCCCAAGTTTAGCTAATAGGTGTGATAAAATTCCAGTATGTTCTACAGTGCATACAAAACCTTCAGGGCATTTTTCATTTCTAAAAATAATTCCTATGGAAAAAAATATGCATATGGAATAAAATATTTCAGAAGTAAAAAAGAGAAGAACTGCATGCACAGGTTACATTTCTTTGAAAACAGACAGGAACATGGGATGTTTTTCCTACAAAAACGTTAGTTAGTAGCTGTCTTCACAGGACTTTTAAAACCTAGCAACTGAAAATAGCACTTGAAAAATTACATTGATATATATACAATTATAAAAATACATAGAAATGAGTATACTGGACAGCATGAAAAATCTGGTGTATTATTTATTTATCAGTGTTGACAGTTGGCTCCCAAGGGAAATCGTTGTGCTTAATTAATTAGACAGAGAAAAAGATGCACAAATTTGCATTCATCAATTGTTTTCAAGTATTCTTCAACATCATCAAAGCAAAACCTAGAAAGAAAGAAAAAGTCTGAAGCTTCCTAATATTATATATGCAACTAGTTCTGCACAAATCTATTATATTAATGCATCTTTAAATTTAATTTTTTTTCAAACATATTTGAATCCAGCTAACAGGTTTTAGTTGATATACAAGAATCAGACTATTGATGTACTCTCAGCTTACTCAAATGTGTAATTTGTATGAAAACCTAAGGTAATCTGTTCTGACACCAAGATGCAGGGTAAAGCATTTGTGAGACCAGTCTCTCAGTGTCACTCCAAGGTGACACCTTCAAAACCAGCAACCGTAAAAGTCAGTGAATTTTGCCTCTTGCTCCGAATTGAAAGAGGATTAATACTGCACAGCTGTATGCACCTGTTAATGATGAATTTTGTCCATTAACTGCACAGCAAGAAACAAACTATGGCTTTGAATAATAATTTGAATGAAACATGTAATATTTGTGTAAAAACATTTAAGAAAAAAAGAGAGATTCTTATATATGTTAAGGAAGATAAAGACAGGAAATCAAGTTATGCACAACAGCAACTAATAGAAAAATACTGACAACTAATAGGTGTTGTTTCAAACTGTCCATATTTGTCTTCTAATTGCCAGTTAAAACTTTCAAAATGTCTTTAGTACCATGTCTTTAGCAGTCACTCTCTCCATGTGTTTGAATTGAGGAACAGAAAACAAAACACAGTTTTAAAAGTTAACGGAAGAAAGTGAAATGGAAAAACACTACAATGCGTGCTGCAAAGGATTAGGCTTTTTCATTGAAACCAGAGAGAGATTTTTCTAAATTACTTCTAAGTTATCCCTCTTCCCTTCTCCTCCCCCACCTCCCTCTTTTCTTTTTTTTTTTTCCCTGGAACTCTTGTGCTGTCTGGAGTACTCAAGTTTTGCATAGAAACCACCTGTATACACCAGCTATCTCTGCCACTATTCACATGGTTCAAATTTCCTGGTATTATCCTTTGCTTTTTTCCTCTCCTACTCAGTCTTTCATGCACAACCCCCCTCTATTTTTAAAAAAAAAAAAAAAAACAACAAGTCAACCTCTTGTCCCTTCCAATTTCCTCCTCTACCAAGAGCGAATCTGGAGGATTATAGGGGAGAACTCGAGAAGAAATTAGAGTAAACAATACTTTTGGGCCTATTTATGGAAAAGGAATAAGGAGAGGATGAATCAGCCCACATAAACTGAATCAGTCCCTCTTGCCTTTCTCAGCAGACAGGTAAAGTAATGATTCATGAGCTTTTGGCCTAAGGGAGTCAGCGCAAAGCTCAAATGCAGACACTACAGCCTGAAAAACCTACAGTTCTGTAAAATACCTGTGGGAAAATTTTTGTTAAGAGGTGTCTCAAAAGTTGGTGTAATTGCTTGAAGTCCTTAAAGAGGCAATTGCCATCCTTTAAGAAGCCTTTAATCCTGAAAAGCTTAGATTTTTTTTTCCCCCCCAAAACTAAAATTTATGTATAAGCTAGACTTGGTTGGTGTATATTTTCTTTAATCATATGTTCTGGAGTTCTCATTTCAGATTTTAGTTTTGAAGGGAATTTCCTGTCAAAAGTATTTATTACTTTTTACTAGCTCTGCTAAATGTTTGTGTACATCTATGCAATTTATTTTATCTTTTGAAGGTTCAGTTTAATACATAAGCAGTCTCTACTTAATTGAAATATATTGCACATCAAGATATACGGTAATTTGAAACTAAATTAAATGAAAATACAGGCTCATACTAGAAATCTAAATTAATTCCTTGATATAGGGAAGGATTCCCAGACTGGAATCAATTTCTAAAGGAAACTAGCCAGAAGAACAGCAAAAGGAACAAAAGCATTTTTTTTTTTAAATAAAAAATAGACGAATAGAACAAATAGTCACCCAAAAACTTGAAAAAATCATCAAAACCCTCCACAGAGCACATCAACACTTAAAACAGCATTAGTAGGTGGGGATTGGAAGGTAATAAATGTGATGCCACATTGCAAAGTAATGTCTAGGGAGCAAGAAATCAACGAAGTAAAACTTCCATACCAAGTAAATTGGTTGAAATTATAAGAATTAGTAGAATTAGCAGATGTTATGTAATTGTGATATGATGAGGAAGAAATAGCTTGGATATTTTAATGGAAAATCACTTGTTGCAGGTGTGTTAAGAGTTCTTGGAAAAAAACAAATAAGCCGATGAGCAACAGCAAACTCTGAAATCTTGAAAGACTATTTTGTTAAGAGTCTTTTTAAAAGTCTCATTCAATTAATTCCTGGTTGAAGGATAAAGCAAAAGGTAGGAATCAATGGAGGGTTTTTTCAATAGAAGTTCCAGTTAGATTCCA
This sequence comes from Aleadryas rufinucha, assembly GCA_013397815.1. Classification (NCBI taxonomy): domain Eukaryota; kingdom Metazoa; phylum Chordata; class Aves; order Passeriformes; genus Aleadryas; species Aleadryas rufinucha. Next base: position 141,493 of record VZTH01017159.1, on the reverse strand, counting down.
GTGGCATCTATGCCTGGATTTGGTTTTAATTATATTGAGGTAGAAAAGGAATAAATAGTGAAGTGGCAATGTTTATTTGTATGTTATTCAGGGTGATAAAACTAAAGGTCATATGTGGAAATTTGCAGGAATTTCTTATATTATTGAGTGACTGGGCAATAATCTGACAGCCAAGACTGGATGGTGATAAATGCAAAGTAATTTAGAAGGAGTAAAAAAAGCTTTGACATACATATAGAGTGATGAGCTCTACTCTTACTATTCTCATTCAAAAATGAGATAATGTCCATATTGAAAATACTTCTATGAAACCAGCATATTAATAACAATTTGCAAAAATGAATATTAGGGATTATCAGGAAGCAGAGAAAGAAAACAAGAAACATCATTATCACTGCTTAAATCTACGACACAAATACATCTTGCTTATTAGAGGTAACTATTAATCCTGTCCCACTAGTAAGACATGAAGAAGATTAAAAAGATACAGTAACATATCAAAATAATTGTCAAACCCAATGTTTTCTGCAACACTAAAATGCAAGATCTGATCCTAAGGTAAGCAACAATTGTGCAGTTGTTTACCCAATAAAACCTCTTACTGTCAAAATGTTGAGCCTCAAATAAATGATTTCAGAATTATTTCATTCTATTTAAAATAATAGCCTCAGTGTAATAACTTCTCATTCCTGTTATCATCTGTTGTTGAGGAAGAGTGTTTATAGGAAAGGTGGCAAAAATAAGTGTGAATTGAAAGTCCTATATCTTGTTTAATTTGGACAGGAGATTATCAGGGCCCTTTAATGAAGCAGATGCAGATGGAAATGTTGAGCATTCAGAGCAAATGGTAAAACTGAAGGCTTGATCTATAATTTCCGAATGTCAGTAGATGTTTGATCCTGCTCTTACTACGCTGAAGATTGTCATGGGAAATGAGAAACAAAGCAAGGGAAAAGTGATCTCCCTAAAAAAGATCCTCAGATAGAATGAGAAGGTATCCATGAAAACAGACAGTAAGATCTCAAATGAAAGTCAGAGATTTCACATTCAAGATTGCAAATCAATAGTGGATAATTATGTGGGGTCTTGATAGATCTTAATCTTGATCTCTTCAGATCTTTCTAACTTGAAAATTAGCTCTATTAAACTGCAAAAATCCCACAAAAGGATTTGAGACTAAACGGATGGAAGGATAACATGATTAAATCATTGATTAACCTGAATGACTGCAGGAAATTGAGAAGGAAAGTAGTGTTGAATGAAAAGAAACAAAACCCTTTAATTACTGATCAAAGATAGAAATGTATCATGTGATTGCAATTTTCAGCCATGTATCTGCATGGAATTACTTCTCTAGTTCTTTGAGACTTAACTAGTGGATGTCCTATAAATATGTCTTCATAATCATACCCTTTACAATAAAATTTTCAGCTATTTTGATGTTGGTTGTGCCTAGGGTTTTAAAAATCATCCAGGAGTTCTCAGGGTGGAACGTTTTAGAAAGATCATGGCTGATTCACTGATATTTACACAGTTTAGAATGTCATAGAATCATAGACCGCACCACACTTCTGGTTTTATGACACTACACCATTTTGTGGTATATAATCCATTCATTTCTGGATCCTCTGATCATTCAGAGCATCCAGGCTGAATTGGGGGGGGGGGGGAGGATTTTTTTTCTGGNNGGGGGGGGGGGGGAAGTATCTTTTTTCTGAGGCTTTATGAGCTTCTAAGAAAGAAGAAGAAAGGAGAGCGTTAACAAGTGCAAAAAATTCCAAATACAGATATTTAATTCTTTCAGAACAATGCAAAATAAAATTCCACTGCACCTAGATACTTTTTAAGAAACAAAACCTCACGAATATTTAAACTTCTTTATTTAAAAGCACAGGACATTTTTATGGGTTGCAGACACCCAGGCTCGGGCAGGAGCGAGGGCTCCGTGAGGGGAGGGCGGGCTGCCCCAGCCGGACACAGCCGGTTCCAGCCGGATCCAACCACCCACCGCAGGGCGCGGCTGAGCCCCACACACAAGGTGGGAGTGGCACTGGGGAAAAATTTAGGAAATGGCAAAATCACCAGATGACAGCAAGGAGCGGGAGTGGGGGGTGTGGAATGGAAGAAAAAACTTTGGGAACACTAAGATGGGAGAAGAAGGAATTGGAGAAGATGGTCCATGTGCTGGAGCAGAGATCGCCCTGCAGCCCGTGGAGAGACCATGGTGCAGGAGCTGTTTCCCTTCAGCCTGTGGAAGGACCCACACAGAGGCAGGGAAAAGTGTGAGGGAGAAGGAGCTGTAGAACTGAGACATTGTGGTCTTACCACAGTCCTCATCCCCCATCCCCCTGCACCTCGTGGGGTAGGGGAGTTAGAGGACTTGGCAATGGAGTGAAAGTGAGCTTTACAGGGGAAAAGAAAAAGGTGGGATGGAGGTGTTGTTTTACTTTATCTTTGTTTCTCATTGTACAAATAATTTTTACTTGGCAATAAATTTAATTGTCCCCACATTAAATCTGTCTTGCCTGCGGTAGTAACCAGTAAGTGATTTCTCTGTATTTATCTCTAACCATGAGCTTTTTCACCTTTTTTTCTACCCCCAACATCCTGTTGGGGTGGGGGAGTGAGTGAGCATGTGGGTGGAGGTCTGACTGCCAATGCCATGACACTAAATTCAAGCATGGTCATCTGTGGGGGCATAGCAAAGTTAATCATGAGACGCCACATATAAAATTTAAATTCATATCTATGTCTAGATTCAACTGACAATAAATTTGATAATTTTGTTTTGAGAATTAAGTTTTGGTGTATAAAATACAAACTAAGTAGAACATGAAAAAATTCAGTTTGACTATGACAATACAATGTAACGCTTAATATTTTCTCTTTCAAACTTCAAAATAGAAAGACATGGGTATAATATATGTATTATACTCAGGACACTTGCACTTACATTTTCCAAGTGAGTTTTCAAGTCTCTTGGGAAATACTTAAGAATCCAAAGTATCCCAGTTGGAGTTATAGCAGTTATTTTAACTTGTTGATTTTAAGTTACACTTCTTTTTACTGTTTAGTTGGTGAAAGAAAAATATAAAGCTCAAAAGTCATAAGAAATGGATAACATTCTGTAACATTCAATTACAAAGCAGTGACAACTAGCAGCCATTATCATTTAACTAAAAATAATTGCAGTATTAAAATACTATAAAGGCTTTGCATGTCATAAAATGAGATACTCCAATATTTTAGTATTATAACATTAACTTTAAAAGCTTCAGACTCTATGGCAGTTATTTTCCATGTAGCTGATATGTACACTTTGCTGTTGAATCCTTTGGGGAAGTACATTTTAGAGAGTAAAATAATTCTAGGGCCTATTGCAAGCCATTACATAGCACAAATATTATTAAAATCACATCAAACTTACAGGTGTAGTTGAGGGACAAAAATACAGAGGTTGAAGGATCCCGTGGGTGTAATTACATTCATATGGAATGAATGTAAGAAAACTTGAGTGGAAGAGAAGTGATTCCATCTCAACTCAAAATATAAATGGTGAGAAGCCGTTTTAGTCTCACATGCATGATAATAGTTATATTTAAATTAATTTCAATCAGAACTCACATTTTCAATCTATTTCCTTCTTTAATAAATTGTGATACTATCAGGATACTAACGTAACTGTGAACCAGATGATACATTCCCATTTAGTTACTGGTGCTCCAGTTACTTGTTACTGGTACAACAGTCAGAAAAACAATGCTAATATTCATTGTTTTGAAGCATGACCTTTTAGCTTTCATTTTTCTTTGACAGCAAAGGTCTAGAAGAGACAGTTTTAGTTGTTTCTTTACTTATTGTGAACTATGCAGATACACATAAATTTGCCAATAAGCTCTCTTAATCTTTTGGTAATTATTGAATTTAGCAACATATGTTGAAACAAAATGAAAATGTTTTGAAAAAAATACCATTGCAACCATTTGGAGATTGTAAAGAAAGCAAGTACGCAAAAAATACACATTTCCACATGGGAGGTGGCAAGAAATACAGTGGCCAATATTTTTCCTTCTGATTCAGTAGTGGGTCAGGGGCTCAGCATGCTTAGACAATACACCTCAATCTACTGGGTAACTGACACATTGTCAGCACCTATTCTGTCTTCCCAAGAGTAAAGGGGACCAAATTGCCTCTGCTTACTCTTCAGAATATCTGGTCTGATTTTTGGGAATAATTCCTTTCCTGTGTTAACACTCAAATTTTGCAAACAAAATTCTGGGAAGATTGCCTGGGAAGACTCAGGCCAAAAGTGTGTCAGCAGTCATACCAGAAATTTTGTGTTACTGACAAGAGTACCTGAAAATGCTTAACTTGTTAATATAGATGTAAATTGTTCTTCTCTAGGGTACATACAAACTGGTTAAATATTCTGACTGCCTGTCAGTATAACCTGTGCCCTAGATTTAGCACTGATAGGTAGCTCTGTGAGAACAGATATGGCCTGGGCATTCAGTATGTATAGGTCCTGACTTCCAGAGGTTCTCACAGATTTCACTTCTACTAAGTGACAGGCACTGTGATTGATGCCTGCCAAATGTTTGCTTTCTTATCCTTGTCTGTGAGAAATAGATGGCTGGGATATCTTTTTGAGGATTTTTCTTTTTTTTTTTTTACTTTTATATACTCATTTGTTTTCTGGAATGTGTTAATGATATAATACGCACGAGAAAAAAGGTCGGGTTGCTGGGTCAGTGGGAGCCATTCTGTGCCTTGGTGTCAGATGGCATCAACCACTGAGAAAGTTTTCTTTTTCACACAAGAAAGTTCTGTTCTCACTGTTTTATGTCCTGGAACTCTATGTGGTGGTACCCAACACACAGAGTTAATCACACTATAATTAGTCTTTTGGCATATGTGCTTCTGAGTAGAAGATCACATTGAATGAGGAAGCAATTGATGGCAGATACTGAAGCAGGGAGTGCTACTGAGGAGAAAATTACTATTTTCTGAAAAGGAAGTATTGCTGGTACTGAGCAGTCTGTATATATAGAAAGCTTTTAACGTCAGCTCCATTCTTCCGGTTTTGTCACATCAGGCATCTTACCTGCTGATACCCTATCTGTCCCTGTATAAAGTACAGGAAAAAGAAAGTTTAGCTAATATATACTTGGCTGACTTTCTACCACTTTTGGATTTTTTCCCAACAACAAGGAATCTTCCCTCATTCCTTGATTGCTCTTTGAAAGCAGTTTTGACACCAGCCTTGGTTTGACTTTGAGATCAAGTTTAGATGCTTTGAATAAAAAATGTTTGCCATACTTCAGAAATCTCTTTCTTTATACTGTAAGCACATTCACACACCTCCTCCCACTCCCTCTCCCTCCCCCAAAAATTTTTCTACTCCTCATTTAATTTCTTGATTAATGTCCACATCATGTAACCTTGTGAGTATGGGCAATATTAATACAGTTTTTTAGATTTTTACCCAAGTCACCAGTCCATACAGATAATGAGTTTTCTAGCAATGACCCTTTGAACCTCAGGGAGGAACTTCCATTCTTCTAGAATAAACTCTCTGCCTGGAAAGAATGCCTTTGAAGTTTTCAGCAGGGAGGTCGTGAAACAAGTCTGCAGTCTCAGCATTTATGTAAAAATGGAACAGCCCCCAGACCCCACAATTGGAACCATTCTTCAGTGTATTCAAATTGTAGTTTGAGTACAGCCCTCAATTTCAAAATATTTTCTATTTTTATACTTGCAAACCAAAATTAATCACTGAACTAATTTCAGCCATAACTGAATGACCCCACAAGCAAAATAGCTTCTGAGAATCATCAGGGACTTCAGAGCAGCTTTCTGGTATCATTGCAGTTTCTTCCCTCACAGATTTGGACTTGAAGAAAGCATCTCGGGAGAGCTGATACAAAGAGGCAGGAACTTTACTGCACACTTGCACATTCCAAGTGTCCAATCCTGCAGAGTCAGGTCACTGAGTCCTGGAAAGACATCTGAGAGAATTAAACTAGTCTCATAAACTGACATAATCTGAGAGGAATTAGAGAAAGATGTACAGGAAAAATAAAGTTATTAGTATTATAGAAAAACCACATAACACAAATAAAAACAAGCATCCAAAATGCCTGCAGGCAGCTCAAATGATAGGCTGAGTGATATTTTATAATTATCTATGGAATGTTTTTTGTTTAATTATGACTTCACTTCATCAAATTGAAAGCTAGCACCAGAATGAAAAGCAGTAGGAAGCCAGTATTAAATGTTCAGCAGAAGACACTGAGAAATATTGTCAGAATCATCAGCTTAAGCCTGACAAAATCATGCAAACTGAAGGAATTCAAAATGGGTCATGCACTTCAGGTGACCTCCACAGGACCCTGTGTATTACATATGTAATATATGGCACAGGGACAAGTTGGGTTTTGTTTTGGTTTGGGTTTTTTTATACAGTACACTGTATTTATGAGTTTAAAATAGGAAATTGCTGAGGGCAAATACATTCACAAAATATCCATGTCATTGGGTTTATCATAGGAAAGGAAAGAGAATTTTAATCTCCAGTCTGAACAATACAGCCCTGCTTTTGTAGCATTGTAATACAGCTATTAGACTTTGTAGTCTAATACAGTTAAGACCACATTATATTGGTACAGAAGATTAGTTTCTTTTATATACAAAACAACTTTATTTATAAAGGAAGCTAATCTGAAGGTAAACAAAAGAGACACCGGGATCGTGGCAGTGATGAAAACAGGGGGAAGCATCTGGACAGTATTTGGACAAATTTCCACCTCTTCTGAAATTTGTATCTTATTCTGACATAGAGAGACATGGGTGAGATTTTTCATGTACTTTCGCATCAGAAGACACAAACCATGATATAGTCCTGGATCAGTTAGGACTGAATGGTTGACACAGTCAGGATTAAACCCAAGCAACGTGGACTGAATGGAGTCTATGCAGTGATATGTGCAATTCTTTTTAAAGTGCCTGCTGAGATGATCCTTGTGAAAGATATTCTCTAAATGTGAAATTGTCAGAGCAATGTAAAGTACCCATTGGCTTTAAAAATGTTCACAGAGTACAAAAGGCCTTATTTTCCACTTCCTGATAAATTGCATCTTAGTGTCAGCAAGGTGATGCCTAACATTTATGTAGAAGGCCCTGGCATGTAGAATCAGCTTTAGGTAGATAACCAGCTTTAGCCATAACCATTGATTCTTCAGAGATCTGAAGCAGAGTGTTGCTCTGCTTGCTAAATTACGTCTTGAAGAAAAGCAGATTAATCTAATGGATTAAGTTAGCTGACAGCCATTCAGACAAGAATAAACCTGAACATTTAGATTTAGTAATGCAGAGCTTTTATAAACACTGAGAAGGTAAAAGTAAATTTTTTTTGTATTGATTGGGTGACTTTAGATCACAGTCTTGAGAAACTTCCTTATGAAATAGATGAATAGCAAATAATTTGGAAGAAGAGCACTGAAAACTCATTGATGGCACCCACAGAAAATGTTAAGGAAAGTGGAATGAACATAGGAAGCCTGAAATAGTGAACAAATAACTACATCAGCAAATCACAAATCAAAGCTTTTTTCCTTAGAACTGTGGAAAAAAAAATAAAAAAGAAGATAGCACTGTCACTTCATATACAGCAATTTTTGTTAATGCTGTTGAAAGAAAAATATTCAGTACCAGCACATGAAATAATGGATGAGGAAGCCTGACTGAGAATAACCAAACATATTAAAAATAAATGGACTAATAATTAGCCACTTCAATCTGAAGGTTTGTAGGATAGGCAGTTTGGAGAAACACATGCAGGTTTTTTGAGTCCTTCTCATACTATAATCTTTACATTTCTTATGCATTAAAATTTAATATATAAGCTATAAAAATATTGTAATTCCATATATTTCTTGGAATCCCAAGCAGGGATTTTTGATATTATTAATATCACTATACATTATTAGTATTACGTACAACTGCCTAACTGTTAGCTGTTTATCTCAAAGTGATTTATAGTGATATGTCTAGGGTGCCTTCAATTCCCTTTCATCAATATTTGCTATCACATGAAAGAGAATAATTTCTCAACACTCCTGGTATGGGGACAGTTTCTCTCTTTCATATGAGAGAGTAAAGAATGTATGGGACTTGATTTCTGAGAAATTTTTTGAAAGCCTCTTTCTCCCTTCTTGTGCCTTCTCTGAATTCTCCACTTCATTCCTTTTAAGACAGCTGGGCAAAGTGAGGGTGAACTGATAAAAAAAATTAGTAATCTGTGTAAGAGGAGGAAAAGAATGTACATGAGCTCCAAGCTCTATCTACTTTTTCAAATGGCCTTTTCATAGGGACTGGTTCTGGCTAGAACAGGAGGAAGCAGTGCTGCCTCATCTCTCTGAAACATTTTATTTTGATGTTAGTAAACCATCCTGTTCTATTGGCACACACACCCCTATATTTCTGAGTGCAGATCTAACACAGACTAGAAAAGCAGTTTTTCTTACTGTGAAATAGATATCTGATGGCTGGTAAGCTGAATAATTCTTTAGGACCTACTGATCATGCTGACTAGTTTTAAAATAACTTCATAAGAACTTAAACATGCAGCACGTACATGTTAGTCCTTAAATATAAGAATCTGACTGCAAATCATAGCCTTGGTCTGTAGTAGTAATCTATGCCATAGAGGTTCAGTTCTACTGGAACTGTAATCTGAAATTTATGTATGCCAGTTCTGTATGGACAGGAGTTATGGAGAGCATATGTTTTATATAGTAAGACATAAGGGCACATCACTTATCACTGGCTATTGAAAATAAAAACAAATTGTCTATTCTCTATTCACTTTCATGTAATTGACATAGATTTCCAGTTAATCCAGTAGTTTTGCAGTGGTTTTACTCTATCATGAAATGGAAGAGAAAGAGGCTCCACAACTTAATTCTTTGTCTTCTAGGCTGGTTTTACAGAATTGGAGCTTTGTTAATTTCAACTGCATTACTTCTGGTTTACATCTATGCAACCAAGTAGAGAAACAGAGATGGAGATAGTTTTTAAAATATCTAAGAAGTACTGGGTGTAAAAATGTCACATCAATTGAGTGTTCATATGCAGTTATTGAGAGTTTTAGCAATGCAATGTATCAATTCATTATTTCAAATTTTTAAAAAATCCAACACCCAGTTGAAAAGATGTTCTACTTTCCATTTGCTTGGAATGGTTATTTTTTGCTAATTTGAGGGGTGTATTACTTTGAGGCTCATTATACTGAAGCCCATACCAAACCGCTATGGCATAATGTGATTTTTAGAGTATTGCCTGCGTGGTGGAAGTGCCTTGCAAGGCATTTGCAGGAAATCTTACTTTTCCTTGTTCATCTTTAAACTTCAGGCTGATTTTACAATTCAAATAGGTCCGTTTTTAAAGATACATTCCATTGCGGATTTTCACTCTAATTTTCACTTGTATAAAATTGCCATTACTACTTCTGTTGTGATTAATATAATACTGTAGCATGAGCAGAGAAACCTAGAGAAGTGGGGTTCTTTCCTAATTCCATTAATTTGGTTTGATTCTATTGTCTGATTTATAGAGAACTAACTTGTATCTCTCTTTGTAAATGCAGCCTCTTTCACAACCTGTATTGTTTTGCAAGTGAGGAGCACAAACTTACACTCCCCATTTGACTGCAAATCATTACTGTGAGTTCAATTTCTGTTTTAGCTGTTCACTTAAGAATCTCAAAATACTAGCATGAACAAAACAATGCCTTTAGACCCAGCAGCTGAACCAATTTGTACACCTTGAGAACTTTCTGACTGACGGTCTATTATCCAACTGCATATGCACACAATTCCCATTTCATATTTTATATTTTAACATATAAAACAGTCCAAATAATCCAAACTTTAAAATATCAGTTGTTTTAAGTCAGAATACCATAAAAAGATACTTGTGGCAGAACATAGTAGGTATTTGTCAGTATGTTTAGGTAACCAATGAGGACTCCAGTAACGTGTTGTTTGCACTGCACAGGATCTTACCTCCTGAGTGCTCCTGTGAGCATTGGAAGCCCTGTGGAAAATCTCTGTCCCTGAATTTTTTGGACACTTACCCTAGAGCTCGGAAGGCCTCTACTCTGTTTCTCCTGATGCCACTGCTCTCCCAGGGTGGTCTGTACCAATCATTTTACCTTCCTGGGCAACAGTTTCACTCTTCTGGCAGCCTGACAGAATTAATTCAATTACATGCCTGAAGAAAAACGTTACTAAACGTGACAAGGACATATTCTGAGGCTATAAGGTATTTTTTTTTTAAAGCAATTTTCATTATTTTTAACTACATTGTATATGCTGTTTTAGAGGTTGATATTCTCTACTGTTTTAACACTATTCCTAATTTTCTGTCACACTCTCAAGGGTTGAAGTCTCTTGATATACCCCTCAGATAAATCTTAAATGTCATTGAAACTTCTGCAATGGTAAAACAAACAAACAAACAAACAAACAAAACAAAACAAAACAAAACAAAACAAAAAAAAAAAAAAAAAAAAAAAAAAAAAAACAAAAAAAAAAAAAAAAAAAAAAAAAAAAAAAAACCAGCAAATTCCAAAACACCAACAAAAAATTTAGAAGTTTAAAAACAAAAACTGGGGGTTGGGCAGCACACCTCTGTGAGAATAATTGAATGTCATTAATGCTGACCGTGCAATAGAAACAACAGAAGGAAAAGTCTCTGCTATTTAAAAGCTGTTTGGTTACCTTCAATGTAATTCTAGTTAGACATGTCACACTGGCAGCTCCAGCACTTCTACCCAAGGCCATGATCTGACAAAACAGGCCTGAGAAAACAAAATTTGATCACAAAAAAATTTTATAGAGGTTATTATTTCCACTGAACTGCAGAATGTCCTTGGAAAACTCTGCTTTTGTGCCAGGTGTAACTAAATGCACATGAATTGAGAATGAGCTGCCAGGTGGCTAGGAACATGGCTTTTACAAAAACAGAGGCTGCACTGTGCAGAAAAGTACCTGGCACTATATGCTGTAACAAAATGTGATTATTTTGAAATTTATTATATAATATCAGTAAAAGTAATTTTAGTCAATTTAGACAAAGAGAATAGCAATACAATTAAAGTTGACACATAATACCAAATAAAGACATTTAACCAGAGTAAGTTCTTTGTACATAGTTTTAGAGATGCATCATTTGCTTGCTTATTACAGTATAATGTCCCAAATAGAATATATGCCAGCTTGTAACACCCATTTCAGCACCAATGTAACAAAAGGAAAGCACTAGATTCTCTGCTAAGTCCCTGCCTAGTCTCACCCCAGTAAAAGAGAGTAAATTGATGCAGTCTTGAAACACTTCAGATGGTGTCACGGGAGAAGCAGGTAGGCTCTGCTTACTGCTTTCAACTTTCCTTTTCATTGAAGTCAGTGAGATTATGCCAGGTTTTTGTTCTTTAGCTTCTAGAAACTATGAAAGACATTTTTCTCCCTGGATTCCTCTTTGTTCTGGGCAGATTGCACAGACACAGCCAGTAAAGCTCATTTCATGCACGCAACAGCCAAATATACCTTTAATGAAGACACCTCAAAACTCTAGACGCAAGAAAGTGTCAGCTGCAAGCACACAGCCTGACTACAGCTGAGACTCAGAAATTAGTGCCAATTTTTTTTTTTGCAAAATTTTCACAAGCAGCGAAGTCTAACACCAAGACATGTGGAAGCACCTCTCTGCAAGACAGCCTGGTAGTTTTTGCTATAATTTTTGAGCATTTGCTGTGACTCCTGAGGTTTTTATTTAGGTGACTACTACTGCTGTATAAAACCAGATTGCATTATCCCTGAGGCAAATGCCTGAAGCAGGGAGCTAGACAAACTCAGGGAAAACATATCAGGTCACTCATACTGTTATTCCCACTGCACAATGAAGCTGCTATCTCCATGGGTCCTGTTCTCCAAAAATGCAGGATATGTCTGCAGCCAGCAGTGTCTTGGCTCTCTACCAGGCCAGGTTTTCAATACTGCATCCCAAGTTACTTTGAGCTCACTGGAAATCCAGAGACACGTTCTGCACTGACAGAGTAAAGACCTTGCATTTGGATGCTGGAGCTCCCATAGCCAGCAGAATGCAGGACCTCAGCAGCCATCCTCTCTCCTTGCAGGTGGTGTTCTCCCTTATACAGCAGGACCCACCATGCCAGGTGAGCTTATCAAGGAGGGGAGGCAGCTGTGGTCTCGGATTAGTAATGGATTTGCCAGAGGTGATAACTCAAAGCTGCAGGGCACTTCTGAGATGCTCCCACCTCCTGCCAAACTCTGCTGAAGATGGAATCAGAACACTGCTTTGAACAACATGGTGCTCACTGAAGTTCTTCCTGAAAGCCATTTATATCCCCCTGATTAGCCCAAATTGCATTCTCTTTAAAGACAGAAATTATTTAAGATTCTTGCAGTTATAATTTGTTCTTTAAAATTACCAGACATCCAAAGCAGTGAGAGAGTAAAGATCAAAAGCTGTGAAACGTTGAGCCATGCTTCCAGAGACCAGCTAATAAAGGAAGCCGAAAAACTCACTGGCAATCAAACTGTTAAAAGTTGTATTTCTGATGCAAGTCTGCTGCAGGTTCCCATCATATTGCCTGACCTTTATACTGAGCCTAGATATATGAGGTTTTTAAGTCCACAAGCTTCAATCTCACCTTGAGAAGTAGAGCAAATCTACACCATCATAATATAGTGTGTGTCCTTCAACACATCTCTTTGCTACCTCTTTTGATATGAAATTTTAAAAAAATAAAAAATAAAAGTAATAGATTCTTGCTTTTCTTTATACATCATTTCCATGCTGATTTACGGTTTATTTCAGAACAATACGTATAAGATATAGATAATTCCAATTGCACACTGTGATTTTTATAGGACACAGGCATTAGCTAAATGTACTGTTAAACATATAGCCATCTTGCAACAACATGATGTTCATATCACTTTCTTTTAGCAATAAGGTGTTTTTAAAATTAAAACAGACAATAACAGTCTTGGTACTGATTCAAGTTGCAGTCATTTTTTACAAGACCTTTATACCCCATCATACTGTTATTATAAAAGATTTTGAAGGACATACTCTTGCCAAATATCCAGTCCCCTCCTACCCTCACTTTTCAGCACATGGACAGAAATAATTACCACACTTACTATTCACACCTTACCCTACTCCAAAAATTAACTTAAACTAACTTTCAAGTGTAGACAAGTCTCTACTCCCGCATAATAAATTTCTTAACATGCTTATGAATTGTATATAGCAATATGTAAAATCACCTACAGTAATGTATGGAACTCCTCACACTGGAACATGGATATAAAAAAAAAAAATTGAAACCCAACTTCATATATTTATAATAAGTGTATTGGAATAAAAGATGTATTTAACTTTTGGTGACTGCTGAGATGCCAAGTCTGGTAGCTGGAAATAACCAGGAGGTAAGGATCATAGTCTAGATGTCCCAGAATGAATAAGACCAAAATGAACAGAAATGCTTATTTCAGAGTTAATAAGCATACAATTAAGAGATGTGCTGAGGAAAACAGTATTAATTATAATCTCCAACATTCCTTTAAAAATTCCAGTGATCTTTAGCAGAAAACTAAATGATGGGACTGAGGAAAGACTGAGAAAAAATTATATTTTTTATCCATTTATAGACTAGTGTGTATATATATATGTGTATTCTTTTCAATTATAGAAAACCCTTCTTATTAACATCAAAATTTCTTTTGAATTAAAAAAAAAATTAAAAGCATCATCTTCTCTTTAGTAAGTGTTTATGAATTGCACTTCAGTAGGTTTATAGGAAGAAACTGGTATGCTGCAAGCAGATTATGTTGCGCTAAAAAGAAAAATGTAAATAGGCTACGGGAATAAAAACCTGAAGCTTTCATATGAAACTTTGAAAGAGCTGTTTTAGGTCTTTCAGCTCTGGAAACTATAAATGTTACAGAACAGTAAGATAATTTTACATTTTTGCTGTGTACAATATTAAATTACTACCGATAGCTTTTTTCAACAGCTGCAGACACCTTCATTGCTGTTTTTTGTATCCATTAGAGGCAAAGAATTACAGAATGAGGTTTTAATATTAAAGTCATTGAAGCAGGAGTATTGTTAAACTATTCATGTAAAGCTCCAAATGGGCAAAAGCTAATGCAATCAAGTGCACATTTCTACTTGATATACAACAAATAAATATCGGCCAGAGGCTGATAGACACAGTATCCAGGAGAACTAATACTGCCAAAAATGGTGATGGTGGAGCAAAGATAAGACATCCAGAAAGAATTTTAGTGACCCACTGTCCACAGGGTATGTATAGCTGCACTAGGATTCTAAGTAGATTTGTGGAGGAAAGTTCTTATAATGCTAAAACTTGCTAAAGAAAGCTGCACGAAGATGCTGTGATGTACCTCCAACTGTATTGCTACATACCATGTGTTCTAACTTGTCATCCTCAGATCAAGGCACTAAAAAGTACTCAGTATCTCAAGCACAGCTATATTCATACTACAGTTAAGACGCACATTTTTAAACTTCAAATGTGATTAAGCACAGGAACAACTTCTTATGGATACAGTGTTTTCTTCCTCACTTAAGACCTTTCATACCAGATTGGCTGTACCTTTCTCAAAAGATATGTTTTAGACTACTCAAAAGACATAAATATGTCCATTGCATGAACTACTTAATGAAATAGCTTGGCTTGTGTTTATGCCAGATATGACAGCACAGTCATAACCTGTGGCCTCAAGACTTAAGAAATCATGAAACCATTTAAATGTTAGCCATGCTTACCCTGATTTTGAGTTAGGGAATAAAATCACTCATAAACACATGGGTGAAGAAATCATGTGAGGAATAGATAAGATTCCTCAAATGAGAAAAGAAATGAAAATATAAAAGTTTTTATGAGATTTACTTTCATGTCCTTCCCATGATGAAAATAGCATCTTCATTAATATTAATACATTTCAGGTAATGCTATTTGTTGTTTGACAGATGTTAACACAGTGCAACCAGTAGGGAAAAAACTCAAATAAGCAAAGTGATCCTATTAAAGCATGTGCAAACATACTGTGTAAACAGCTGTTTATTATCTGCATCAAAGCAAATCCTCCTATCTCTTAGCAACTGAGCCACTAGAAGACCTTCACCACCACGTCAGATTTTTCACCAGGCAGAAATGAGCTGTATGTAAATTACAGTCTGTCAGTCACAGAGGCTGTCACCTTCCATTATAAGATCTGTTTGACCATTAACTCTGGAGGTAATACAGGACTTAATTTTTTCCTCCACTGCATCTATACACTACTTTTATCAATAATACCTGAACGAGGCATTAATGAGAGGACTTCATGGGACCACCTGTGGGTGATAGGTAGGCAGGGGCAGGCTGACAGCTAACTACTTCTGTTACATTTTACTTTCAGCTAGTAAATTAAAATTAGCAGATTAATTATTTATCAATTATATATTTGTAATGCTGACTTTAAAGTGTCATTCTTTAACCATCTAAGATTTGGTCTGTAGAATCTGAATTAATTCTGTTTAACTTAGAATACAAGAAGTTGGCTGAGTCAAGCTTTACTGAAAAATATTGCTTTCCCAGTGTTGACAAGCTTGAAGTTACTTCAGTTTGAATTTTTTCTAGTGTCAGATAACCAGATGTCAGACTTGGCCCTATCACTATCCTGTTTTGAAAAGATGTCCTATATCAGAAAGCTCTCATCTTCTGAGACACAAACACTTTGGTTTTCTAGGACAGAATACTTACATGGCAAGAAGAAAGATTTGTGGACCCTTAGTAAGTTATTTTTCAAGAGGATATTTCACAAGAGGATAAATTGAATACACTGGACTTCCTCAATCTCTCAAAATAAAGACAAGTTTTCCGGATTCCAAATAACCCTTGCAGCCTTTTCTGAATCCATCTCAGTGTGAAAACCTATCTGTGCACTTTTCCTTGTGTGGATGCTGGACTTGGACCATAAGTTCTGGACACATCCACACTAACACCTTTGATGATATCAAGTCTCAGTAAGAAGGTCTACTGACTTCCACTTCATATTTCTCAGCTCCCAGCTGCTAGTAGTATAAGTCTCACAGACTGGAAAAGTGGCTCTCAGTTCCTTGTCTGTCTTCCGTAATCCTAACAACATATGGTTTCTCATTCAGCCCTTGGTGTCATTTATCTCAGAAGAATTGTTTCTGAAATTATTCCACCAGCTTGGATTCATCTGTCTGCAAGACCACACTCTCTGCACATCATCTTTGATGGATGTGAGCCACGTCAGGTGTCAGAAGCTGAATGTATTTCACCTAGGGTTTCCCCTATGTTAGTGGATGGTCTGCTGTCATGCTAGGCAATTTAGTGATTTCCCACAGGTCTGAGCATCAAGGCAGAAGCTCAAGCAGCAGTTTTATTAATGCAGTGGTGAGAAAATGGGAAAAGAAGCAACTAATAAAATAAGGAAAACAGGAAATAATTTCATAAATAATTTCAGACAATTTCAGAAATAAAAAAAGGCAAAGTAGATCAATGTTCTTGGATTCTGATGGATTGAAAAAGTCCACCTTCATTCATTCATTCATTCTTATTCAGAGGATGACAATATTCCATGCAACCATACTCCCAGTTATGATGAATAACCCTACCTGAAATAATATTTGTCATGTATTCTACCTTTATCAACTAAATGGGTAAGCTCCTGAAATGTCCTAATCTGATGAGTAGTAAGTCACAAGATGGGATATGAGAGTCTAATTTTCATGAGCTGCATACCTTAATGGCCAGAAACTTCCTGACCTACATTCTGCCTTCCTAACAAGTACACATCCCATCTATGTACTGTGGGCAAGATGGGGAATGTTCATGACAATACTATCAGGATTAAAAGTCTTTCCTCTGGAATTTTTTTTACCTAGATAATTTCCTTAGTTTCTGTTTCAGGTAGCTGTAGGATAATTGTACTTGGCATGAAAAAGGGCCTGAACACACTTTCCTTGGCACGTATTGCTAGTTGAGTTTTCTCACCACTACAGTTGCTGAGATTACCATTAGTATGTTAAAATCAAAGGAATTTCAAAGTTGGAAGAGACCTTTAAGATCATCAAGTCCAACTATCAACCCAGCATTACCATTGTAACCCCTAAAACACTGAACATACCACCTAGTACCAGATCCAGGCACCTCTTAAACACCTCCAGGGATGGTTACTTTACCACCTCCCTGGGCAATCTATTCCTATGCTTGATCACTCCAGTAGTGAATTTTAGGTTTTTTTTAATATCTAATCTGAATCTCACCTGTCTCAGTTTAAGGTCATTTCCTCTTGTCGTCTCACTGCAGGCACGGCAGAAGAGACCAACCCCAATCACACTACAACCTCCTTTCAGGGAGTTGTAGAGAGTGATGAGGTCTCCCCTGGGCCTCCTCTTCTTGAGACTAAGCAAACCCAGCTCCCTCAGATGTTCCTCACAGAACATGTTCTCTGGTCCTTTCATGAGCCTTATTGCCTTCTCTGGACACGCTCCAGTACCTCAATATCCTTTTTGATGTGAGTGGCCCAAAACTGGATGCAGTACTCAAGGTGTGGCCTCACCAATGCCAAGTACAGGGAGACGACCACTTTCCTAGTCCTGCTCTTGATACAGGCCAGGATGCCATTGGCCTATTGCCCACCAGGGCACACACTGGCTCATGTTCAGCCAGCTGTTGACCAGCACCCCCAGGTCCTTTCTACTGAACAACTCTCAAGCCACTCCTCCCCCAGCCCGTAGCGCTTCCTGGGGTTGTTGTGACTGAAGCGCGGGACCCAGCACTTTGCCTTATTAAACCTCCTGCAGTTGTCCTTCAGCCCACTGGTAGCGTCTGTCCAGGTTTTTCTGTAGAGCTTTCCTACCCTCAGGCTGTTAAGCAAGCTCTGAGTACATTAGGCCATTAGAGAGCTCAGCTGTAAGATCTTCTTCAAAAATCTCAGGCAGCCTTAAGTAGAAGACATACTTTCAGTCGCTCCTCAAAATCCTTGGTGCACCCAGAGTTAAACAATTCTGCCTAAGGAAACCATGTGATAAGAAATACTATTTCTATGGGCATTGGAACAATTTTAATTGTTGTTTTTTGGGGTTTGGTTGTTTGGGTTTGGTTGGTTTTTTTTTTTCTGTTACTGTGAGATTCCTACACTCTTCCTAAAAAGAAATACAGCACAAAATAGCTTGTAAAACTTGAGTCAAAGTGGTCAGGACATAAAACAATCAAGAGTTACAGTCATTGGCACATTTGCATGATTATTCTGCAGATGACAAAAGATAATAACACTAGTCTTCCTGTAAGGCTCTTTATGCTATCCTGGCATCAAATGGAACTGTGTTGTATGTTAACAAAGGCATTCAAAGGTCATAGTTATACAGTAAGGAGCATATTTATCAGAGGAATAGGCCCCAAATTTCAATGCAAAGGGCAGCATTGGAAAGAGCACTGGGATCATCATCAATACATTGTCTGGTCTCTGGTGACTTTATTATGCATTGTCTATCTTTTACAACCTGTCTAACAAACCACTTGTCTGCCACAGATCCTGATTAGGACAGTAACTATTCCACTGACAATGTCCTAATTAGGGCTAAAATTCATCTGCTGAGACTGTGTGTCTCTCTGGTGAGTCAGTCACTAAAAGGAATGCTCACATTCTATTGTTATCCGCTCCTGCTCTGCTTCCCCTTATTCTCACTTTCTTTCACCTAATGCATTATTTGGGGACTGTAAAACACCTATCATAACCAAGTCCTAATCCAGTATAGACTTAGATTGTCAGTGAAAAGAAAAATTGTAATTAACATTAACAATGAAAATTGTCAGTTGTCAGTTGTAAAACCCACAGTGGGGAATTCTCATACAGTTTTCATGAAGATATTTAACTGGCACAAGACTCTGAAACAGTACTGTGTGTAATTAATGCCATCTTTTGGCACATTATCTGTTTAACCTTTTAAGCTGAAGGTGGAGACTACTGCTAATACTGTCTAAAATTTCCCATTGTAAAATCCTGGGATTTGGTTCCTACTTTTTGCACTTGGAGTATTCAAAGATTTCTATTGTCGCCTCAAAAGCAGGGCTACTGAAAGCTTTCAACAAAATAATACCACTATTTCAAAAACTGAAGTTGGAAAAATACAGTATTCAAACCCCTCTTAGGCTGTGAAAATCATATCCTCATTACGAAAAAGCGCCACTTTTCTGGCACATGGATTTAGCATTTTCCAGTTGTGAGGTTTGCTGCTGTTCCAAGTGTCATTGTTTCTCTGCTCTCAGTGAAGCCCTGCAAAACCCAATGGTAAAACCTGTGTCACCACCTCCCAGTGGCTGTCACCTAAACAATCCTTCTAACTGGCTGAAGTGATGAAGGGCTGTGCTAGTAAGCTGATGGCCTCCTGCAAAATCACAATTCACTCAGGATATTCCATAATATCTTGTCTGAGGCTTTTCTGCTTCAACAACATAGAAATTGAACACAAGAAGGTGAGATTAAATAGCAATATTAAAATAACACAATAGGAAGTCAAGAAGAACCATGATTTCTTATGGAAATCAATGTGAAAGCCTGCATTAAGTCATCAACTTTAATTACATAGTTATTTTTGGGATATCTGTCCCATTCCCTCAAGAATACAGAGCAACCCCAAGGGACTGGGAGAAACCTGAATTATATTCCTTACTACAGGGACTTAACATATTAAGGAAGTATTACACAAAATGCAGCAGCATATTTTAGAGCAATCCGGAAAGAAGCAGTAGATCCTGGAAGCAGGCAGAGGACAATTCATGTTGTAAGGGACATTGGGAAGTCAACTAGTTCAAGTGTTTCCTCAAGGTAAGATCAGCACCAAATTAAGACCATGCTACCTAGAGCTTTGTTTAGCCATGTTGTGGAGACCTCTTAGAGCAGAGATCCTGGAGCTTCTTGGGTTGCCTTGTCCCTTGTCTAAACATCCTCATAGTGAATACTTTTCTGTACTTATACTCAGAACCTCCCCTTATTTCAATTTATGATGACTGATTCTTTTCCTGCTACACACTTCACTAAATACTTGCCTTCTTGATATCCTCCCCATTGCCACTGGGTAGCTCTTCTTAGGTCCCCTGAAGCCCCTCTCTGCTCCAGGCTGCACAAGTCAAACTCTCTCAGACTCTTCTCACAGGATAAGTGTTCCAGACTCCCAAACATCTTGGTGCCCTCTGTTGAACTCCAGTTTTTCAGTGATCTTCTTGAACTGGGGGCCTAAACCAGGTCCTAGGTGTAGTCTAAGTGGCAAGTAAAGGAGGGGCAAGCCCTACCTCAATACACTGGCTGTGCCCATGCAGACACAACCCAGCATGCTGCTGGCCTTCATCGCTGACAGGATAACACCACTAGAATTTAAATTCTAGTTGAGAACTAGGACCACCAGTCAAAACTTTGTAATTATAAAATACTGATCCCATACACAGGAAGATGACAGAAAAAAAATTATTTTATTTTACATTCTGCCTTTTTGGTCTTTGTTTCAGACTTCTGGCTACTTCCACCAGGTTTTGCTACTGGGTAAAATGTCTCTGTAATATGTAATATGTCTCATTTTCCTGTTTATATTTTAAGCATTTTAAACCTAGTTGTATGTTTAAGATAAGAAAATGTCTGGTAATTCATTTTTTTCACTAGTATGAGAACATGAAAGACTTGAGTAAGCATCAGAAGTTACATATTTTCCCTGGAAGCAAACTCTTATTTTAGTGTGTGGCTGGCTGTATGTCATTCTACTTGCCTTCAGACTCTAACACTGTGTCCAATACCCCTTTGCATATTTATAGGTAGAAGCAATTTTAAAAACATGTAATGGTTTTAAATAATTGGTAAGCATATGAACAGATGTTTTGGAGTTATTCTGGGCAAATATATCATTCTTTTTAAAGTCGTCACAAAATTCCAAAAATATAACAAAGTCTGCTTTAAAGTGTTTTAACTGCTTCTGTTTTTCATCTGTTCCATTTTCATTTTGTTTATTTTTCCTTTATTGAATTTTAAAAAGCTTATTTATTACTAAAAATACATTCTGTGCAAACACTGTATCCATACTTTGTATAACTCCAAAAAGCTCCCCTGATTATAACAAGATTTGAAGATTTGCCTCGGAATAGAAAGTCTATCAGAGCATAGAGTATTTTAAATAGCTATATTAGAACATGAATTCTTCTTCTTTAAGAAGTTCAGCTGACTAGCACAATCTATGGAACTCATAAAGATATTTGAATCTTTTCGTAAATAATTATTACCCGTCAGACCTAATATACAACAAAAGAAGTGATCATGACAATTTTGTTACAGTAACATTTTATTGATTTATTTGATAGATATGAACTAATGAAGGATGCGTGGTGATGGTGTTTTCTTTCTTCCTTTCTTTCTTCCTTTCTTCCCTTCTTCCTTTCCTCCTTTCTTTCTTCCTTTCTTCTTCTTTCTTTCTCTTTCTTTCTTTCTTTCTTTCTTTCTTTTTCTTTCTCTGCCTTTTTCTTTCACTTCCCACTAGTACTAAGCTTGTGGGTCTGAACTTGCATTTGACTTGTTGCCACAGGATTTAATAGTTAAGGAGGCATTAGAGATTCATCTTGATAGAGAGAATATGCCTCCTGTTGTAAAAGTCCAAATGCAAATCATTAATGTTTCTAAAGTCCTATCAGAAATATAAAGTTTTCTGATTTATTTTGTATTTATTAATTTGTGATAAAATGATCAAATTATCTCATATCTGTTTGACATGAAGGTTTTTAACCACCTGAGAAATCCTGGATCCGTTACCATCAAATTACACATATCCACATATAATAAGTCTGATTCAAAATCATAGAAGTATAGAATCATAAAATTGTTTAGGTTAAAAATTTGTAGTTTCTATATTAGAATATATTATATAAACTCCCTCTAAACAGGATCAGGGCATACTGTACCTTTCATGAGTATGCTGGGGGGTTTTAAACCAAATTTCATTAGTGGTGCAGAATATCTGGATGCCTGATGGCATGTATGTATTGATTTCTGTCTCTCTTCATTCTTTCTCAGACCAATAAATTACCAATCGAATTCAACTTACAGGGAAAGTGTCGCTGTTATACCGCGGACGGTTGAAATCACGACACAAGGTTCAAGTCCAGAAAGAAGATGAGAAAAAGGATTTATTTAATAATATACAGACTCGTTTTCCTTAGTATTCTTAAATGGTGTAAGGTCATCTGTCCTTTGGCCACTCATGTCTCAGGGTGATTGGCTGAGTCCTACAACACCCATTTCAAAATATTTCTCTAGTCAGTATCATAACAATACTACATAACAAGCTGCAGGTGTAGATAGAAATCGTTTACAAAACTGTAGCACTGTTTTTAATAACTTCGGTGGGAAAAGCAGGGCTCTCACAGAATGCTGCAGTCTCACAGAATGCTGCAGAAAGCTGGAAAAGTTCTCTGCTGAAAGCTTTTCAGCATCCACAGGAAAGTACTTTTACAAAGGCATTTTGTTCATGGTTGGTTTTCAGGGAGTGAGGAATGATTAGAATAACTGAGACTATGGATCAGCTCAGTGTAAGGGAAGTTCCTTCAAGACGTGTGGGCGCATACACTCATGTTAGATCTGTGTTTAAGGGTTATGACTATTTCAGAAAAGCATATAGAATAAGAATTTTCCTTACTATTCCCTTTTCTATCAGGTCATAATTAAGAATAGAGTGATGGTCACATTCACTGGGGATGCTCCCTTGGAATGAATGCAAGGCCCTTGAGGAAGATGTGTACTAGTACTCCAAAGTGTAGGGATCTAACCCCTCTATCTGGCTAATCTTTTTAGCATCTCAGGTACATCTTGATCAAAGATACACCTTTTATCCAGCCCTTTAATATACCTCCTTAAAACTATCAGATATCCTATTTTTTTTTTAATAGGCAAGTTCAAGAGACTGTTTTAGAAATATGAGTCTAAGCAGTTAGTTGACCCATATGGAAACCATGCTTCTCAGTTTCTTTTTGGTAATATATTTCTCCAGAGTTAGTTCAGATAAGGAATTAAGGCATTAAGATGTGGGTCCTAGTGGAAGAGAAGGGCAACTTCAGTCTTCCTGGTTGTAGAGCTCTGCATAATCAGCAAGCAAGGAGTAGAGAGCATAACACTATTCTGGGTACCCTACACTCAAATTAACCTATTTGGTTGTCAATTAGCTTTCTGCTTCCTTGGCATGTTTTTCTTCACTGGCATAGACACAAAATAGCTTGTTTGCAAAGAAATCATCATCAAGAACAAAGGAGGTGTTTTTGCTGCTATCACCATTAACATATTGTAACCTGAATACTAGACAGAGGTAAAGTGACCCAGGAAGCAAACAGGAAGCCAAAGTTTCAAGCACAAACTCTACTGCCTTTTAAGGTTTCCTTTTTTTGCTATCTCCTTCACAGTGGTGCTCCTGCGAATGAGGTTTCCAGTGCTTAGCAGTATTTGTTAGTGATTAGACCGATTCTGAGCAAGTGGAAGCTGAAACTGTACTCAGCTTCTTAGGAGTTATTATTGCTATTTACTTTAATGTTTAAAAATAGTTTATATGGTTTTGTTTAGTTTGTTTTTCTTTCCCCTTCCTTTCTGGACACAGTTAATACAAATCAGGTTTTAATCTACTCGGAGCTTGGAAACTTCTGTTCTACAGCCTGAACCTCCCACTCTGATATTCCTTAGCATACCAGAACAAAGCAGAAATATCTTCACAAAGGAAGTTTTCCAAAACTGCAGGACATTCTCCTGAATTTGAGAATGGTTTCTTAGAAAGGAAGACTGTATTCCTATTAGAGCAATTTATTTTGACGTTTACTGAGGATAAGACTGTGGCTTCTAGCATGGCCCTGAGCAAAGTACCAAAGACCTGCAGCTCATGGCAGGGGAAGGGATTGATTATGTTATGTTCATCCTTTAGAAACTCTCCAAGACAGCAGCATTTTGACAAACAGGAGCTATAAATCTACTAAATCCTTCTCTCTTCCCCAGTACTGACCATATATTAGCTCTCCGGAGGATTACATTTCTGTAGCTACTCTGATCCAGCAAGAAGCAATAGGGGAGCTTTTTCCCCAACACCATCTTGACTCCATTGTCACTCCACTGACCTGCTTGGGATAAATTCAGTGTGTTTCTGTACCACCTTTGCATGAAAAAACCAGAATCACTGATCTTAACTTTTGAAGCCTAGGGCATATTCTGCTGAGCAGAACCTTCAACCATCCCAATTTTATGCTTGAGAAAGAATTTAAAATACAATTTCCCACAGAGATTTCTAACAAAAATCAAGGGGTGGTGCAAGAGTGATGGATTCATGGGAAAAAAAAATAGGAATGTGAGTATGTTTGTTTCCTTCTGTTTGGATACTGGATAAATTGCCCTGTCACAAGTTGTCTTCCTCTTCTTGCTGGTCTCTTAAGAGACACAAAGAGAGCAACTGCTCTGGATGCTTGTCCCTTTAATGAAGTCTATATTATTCTATTTGTGGAAGAAGATTTCCAATTCAACTTTCCGTTTGCTGCCTTTGCACTAATAAAATCTTTTCTAGTCACATTTCGGGTAAGAAAGAACAGCCTCTTCTGCTAGCCAAGCTTCTGCTGTTGTACTGTGACGGCAAGACAGCAAGAATCAAAGTTGCTAACTCTCAAGTAATGAGAACTACTCAAGATATATTAAAAACCCCTGAAAAATATCCAGAAAGTTTCATGTGCAAAATAGAGGTTTTTTTATAAAGAAAAGATAACACAGATAGAGAGCTATGTGTGGAAGAGTATTCTTGTAGAGAATGGATAAATGGATAAAATATGCAAAATTGTGGTGATATATCCTATACCATTTTGTGACAGAAACTATAAAATTAGGCTATTCACTTCCTGATTTATACAAAATAATACCTGTGCCTGACAATCATACCGTAGACCCAGGCTTATAAACTCTCATGGGGCTGCACCTCCAGAAAAAGGGTCCTTCATGGTATCAAAATTACTATTACTACAAAATTATTGGCATGAGAGAAAGAAAATAAACTATTAATCAATCTCAAGGTCCTGACATAAACACTGAATGAATTCTTAAAACCATAGCAAAGTATGTGCATGAAATCAGGGTCCTAATTATGCCTTTAATGGTACATTGCTTTCAAGTTCAGGCAATCTCTTCGCTTCCATTAATATATACTCCCTGGTGTATTCTCTCGTTAAAATCATCTTTTCCACTTGTGTACATGCAACACACGACTTTGGTTTATCTCAGTCATGAATGTAGAAAGCAAAGTGTAAAATTACTGGTTCAGGAAAAGTTCTAAAAAAAGGCTTAACACAAAGTACTGTTTTGTTGGCTTAGAAAATATATGAGACACCAACAAAGTCATTTTTCCAGGAACCATACCACCTCATCAGGATCATTGTGAAATAGATTTTTAGTTATCAAAATGAAAAAGTTTGGTTGCTAATTACCATTCAACTGCAGCATCATGGTCTGTACATGCCTAAGATTTTCTGTTCCCCCACTCCAATAAACACACAGCTGTCTGTTTAAAAATTCACTAGTAGCTATAAAATAATGACACAGAGAGCAAAATTTTTTCATTCTATAGTAAAATATAAAAACACCCTATTCTAATATAAGACCATAAAAAAGAAATAAACGTATTTCAAGTATTGAAAACCTCACAGTAGGCATGAAGAATGCAATCACACTTGACACGTTTCTTCTGTGAACAATGAAGCATGCAGTCATAACCAAACTGCTATGTCTGCACCCTAGCAAATACATTGACTTTTACTATGGACCAGATTGCATCTTTGCCACATACCCCGTGTCAGAATGAGCAAGCTGAGAAGTGCTTTGATGGTTGCATATGTTGTTATTGTGCAGCCCCAACGAACAGCAGTTTCACAGGAATGAACTCTCAGTCTATTTAAATATATGTGCTACAGTGCAACCTCTTTCTCATTCAGCATATGTCCTATATTAGGCTTTATAGCTTACCATGATAGTTGAACCTTGCATTTTTTTCACTGCAGAGCTTCTTCTACGGAAACAAATGTACCTATGAGAGCTAGAGATAGCACTATATCTAAAGGAAGCATCATTTTACTTCTGAGGCAGCACAAAGTTTCAACTTCATTTCTTGGCTTGCTCCTGTCAAGCAGAGATTCCAGTAAAGTCTTTGATCAGTGAGAAACCAGAAGCAACAGCCAGAAAAGTAGATGTGGTTAACAGCTGACATCACTGTTGCTGATCCACAAGCCATTGAGCGCTCACCAACAGAATGGTGGAAATAAGGCTGACAGTGCTCTTATGTGGTGAATAATATTGACAGCCCTGCAATGCAAGGCTAAGAACAAACTGTTCTCAACTGTCACCATCTAAATTCCAGGCAGGCCAGCTAGCTAATAGCAGTTGGAAACAGGGAAAACAAAACAGAACCAGACAAAGGAACAATGACTTCTTAATACTTTTTTGCGTACCATCTTATGTGTATCAAGTTAACAATTTTTTTGGGATATGATACTTCAAAAACTTACGGGCAATAAAACAGCACTGTTGAATGAAGAATATCTTCAGATAGTTTATACAGCATAACTGGTACTCAATTATTTTTTTTTGGGGGGTGGGTAGCATAACCATAGGCATTCTTTACATATATATAGTAGCTGTTTGAAAATATTGATCCACGTTGTTGCTATATGTCAATGTCAATGTTATGGATTCATTCTCTTTAAGGATACTTGGTCAACATTCTTGAAGCTCAATGTCGGTGTTTGGGGTTTTTTTTGCAAAACGGGCAGTTGTTTATCTAATACTAATGCCATTGCATAAAAGTGCACCACTGTCCCACAGCTGACCTTTCCTGAAGTAATAAATTCTAGAAAGAGAGTTGAGGTTCAGCATGTTCCTCAGATCTAACTCCACCTGCCTTATTGACCTTAAGGGCAAATTGAATTACCTGAATTCAGGTTTCTTTCAAAACCAATTTGCTCTAACAGTAGGCACATCCTCTTAGGAAGCTTCTGAGCATTTGTTTTTGCCAGAAATCAGATATGTGGAAGCACCAGGGAGTATATGTAAGACACAGAAAGATGAGCTGTAGTGAAGCTCAGGAACAAAGTAAGGGTCTTTTTTTCACTTTATAAAATCAGTGCTGGTTTCAAGGATAGTAAAGGGATTGTATCTCAAATACCTATATGCTTATACTAAGCATGTAGATACGGTAATCTGGGATTGTCTAAGACTTTAAGAAATTGTTTCAACAAATCTAGTTTGTGTATGTAAATTTGAAATTTGTGCCTCTTAAGTGTATGCACTGGTAAACCTCAGATCTCATATATAGAGGCATCTTTACTGTATTCTTTCAAAACCTCAAAATAATTTCCAAAAATGTTTTCTCCATCTGTTCATTACTAGTAAAGACAATCATTCCATCATAATTTTCCATCAGAGGAGAAATAACATCGCATCAGCTACTGTCATTGTGGGATGCATAAATCCACTAAGAGTCTTTCAGTCTTTAGACAAAAGTGATATAATTCATAGTGCTTAAAAATTTACAGGCCTGTATTTTGCTTAAGGGGTGCTATCTTCCTATTACTTAAATATCTAAAACACATCTCAGGTCATCATACTGTTTTGCTTAACTTTGCTTTTTCATCACATTTAGTAACAACTAGCAATCTTGTCTCTCCTTTTTTCCTTTTATTTGCTGTTTCATCACCTTAAATACTTACCACTGTCTTTTCTTTAATCTTGGTTACTGTTTTCCTTTTCTAGTCACACTTTATAAATTTTGGTTATTGCTTCTGTTTGATTTTTAATAAGACGGCAAAGGACTGCCAATATTAATTTCCTCTCTCAATAATTCTAGTACTTGTCTCATTCATACTGTAATTATTTTTTTGTAAGACTTATGAAAGCTGCTACTATTTTGAGATAACAGTGAATCAGTTTCTACACATTTTTGGTTTCAGAAGAGGTTGAGCATGACAAGCATCACCCGAAGTCAGTTTTTTGTAGCACAATTGCAAATATAAGCACATGAAACCCAATGCTTGCAAACAGAAAGATTCAGAAAAGATGATCAAACCTCCTAAGCCAGCACTACTGACAAAACTTGAGTTGAGGAATTGTCAGTTCCCATCCCTGTGGACAGTCTATTGAGAGATATTGCCTACTGTAAATGGACATTGTTTCCCTCTACTGATTACAGCAACCTGAGTATGAACAGGCAGGAACATGCAGATCCTTGAGCTCCCCGTATTGTAAAGAAACCACAGTGAAATATTGAAGATTAAAAAGTAGGTCAGACTTAATAAATGCATTTTTAAGTAATCCACACTTCAAATCCAGATATGAAATGGATGAAATCTGTGGTCTGTTCAGTAACTAGAAATTCACCCTATTGCTTTATTATGCTAAACTTCTTGTGCACAGAGAAATGGCTTATGCATATTTGTATCAAAAAAGGAAATTAAAGAAGCTGCAAAATTAAACCCTCAATTCTAAATAAGAAAACTGCGCAGCAACGGTTGGAGCACGGCCAGATATAGTAAGAACAGTCACTTTTACCTAGCAGATATTATATGTGGAAAAATCATGATCTTGCCTAGGAACAGTGGAAATGTCTGACCTACTCCTTTCTGGCCTTCCTTCCTCAACTGCACATAAAACACTATTCTTATTATGTGCAAAGCAATATCTTTCATTCACTATTAACAGCATTTTTATGGGTAGTATTTTATGACTGAAATATAATGTATAATCAGCTGCTCCACAGATCTTGCTTTGTGCTAGAAAGGACTATAAATTTTAGCAGTTGTCAGTGGTGAATCTGCCTCTGGATGTTGACACTGGAGCTGCTCCACCTTTGCTTCTTATGCCAGATATGAAGCCAAAACATCCTGCTGTTAATGCCAGATATAAA
This sequence comes from Aleadryas rufinucha, assembly GCA_013397815.1. Classification (NCBI taxonomy): domain Eukaryota; kingdom Metazoa; phylum Chordata; class Aves; order Passeriformes; genus Aleadryas; species Aleadryas rufinucha. The sequence continues at coordinate 112,420 of VZTH01017159.1, read as the reverse complement.
AGAAGCAAAGGCAGTAGAAGGATGGCAGCACACTCTTACTTGGAAAAGCAAAGGTTTTGAAACATGATTGTGTTCCACATGGCAAAAATATGATCTAATGAATCTCCACTGCTCTTTCATTTGCCCATATTTACAAAGTCAGTGCTCAAGGTATTTTTATACTTAAATACAAATCCTTGGCTCTCAGTGGACCTCCCAGGTCGTTCATGTGGGTGTTCTACATAATACTTAATCCCTTGCTTTTATAAGCAAACAGGCACGGCTTCTAAATATGCCTATAGCCTGTGAAACCAGTCATCCCATTAGGAAAATTCATAGTAACAACCACCAGAGGAAAAAATGGTCTAGTTGTCTGTCTATTACTGACCGCACGTCAGAAGCTTGGGATGTGTCCATAGGTACAGGAGGGCTGATACTCCCCAACAAGTAGCAGAGATCCCTCAGACATCACACTCAACCAAGACATGCACTTTGTCTTCATCTTGACTAAGCTCCTTTCTTATTCTCCTTATTGCTTTCACCTTTATACTGATACATCTCTGTGTGTATCTATACACACATATATACATAAGCAAATTCCTTTGTACCAAGATCTCTAAGAGTATTGGAATTCAATTTTTGTGTACGCTTATGTTGTTAGACCATCATCTCAGTTTTTTGGACTACTTGCACCCTCTCAGACAGTTCTTCGGCACATATGGCGAGTTAAGCACAGCCCAAGAACCATGCTTAGCAGGGATATGCAGATTACTTATGTTGTGGAAAGTAAAATAGGATGGACTATAGTAATAAAGCAATTATTAGTAGGTCCAGAGAATAAGTCAAAGCACCATTTGGTTTACTAGTAAACAAGTCATATTTGGGCCTCAAAAGGAGTACAGCCAATAAGAACTTCAGGAGAAGACTCTTAAAACAAGTGTTTTTCATTTTTACAGATGCTATGAGTGTGGGCATTTTCCCTATTTCATCATTCCTTTGCTGGAGCTCTAGTCAAGTCTCTCTTCATGTCACCAGAGCTTTCAACACAGTTGAAAAATGCTCAACCAAGAATCTATGCCCCATAGCAATGAATATTTGCAGATCTAGAGACCTTTTTTTCATATATACAGTATTATTCCACTGAAATTAATGGGATTGGGGTGGGAGGGGGACACATTGTATACGTATAATCAGTCCAAAGATCATTAACAGCCCATACATTTCCATTGACTTTAACGGTACTGCAGCAGTCCTCCAGTAAGACTCAGTCCCTCGAGGGATAGTTTTACAGAGTTCTTTAAAATCTGCACATAAATTTAGATTTCCAAAATCCTGATAAGATGATGCCCATGTTTTCTCAACAGGGAAATTAACCAACATATACTTAGGATTTCCAAAGCATTACCTGTGTTTTATAAACATGAATTCAAGAATTTTTAGAATAACTATCCTTTACATATAGACTGCTGAATAGGCCCCAGAATAAACTGCTACCATAGAGGCAAGGGATTGAAATAGATCAGACATTATAACACCTATCCACAAGAGCAAGTGGGTAAAATATTTCCCATGCTAGCAAACTTGAAGTGACAATCAACAATTTTCAATATTTGGTGAGTGTTAAGTCTCCATGGTGCCATCAAGACTATTCTGACTAAAACCTTTGATAAAATGAGGGAATCATGTCACAGTTACAATTTTCACAAAGAAGCCCGTGTTGAGGTGAAGATTTTTTTTGCTTTGTCCCTTTTTTGTTTAGTGTGAAAGGGCGGAGGCACTGAGGGTGGATCAAATGACCCACTGTGGCTTTTGTACCACAGCAACATGCACAGAAAGCATAAGATTCTCTGAGTGCAGTCCTGAGCAGACCTTCCCCCTTTTTGCTGTCATCCTGATGTGGTAGAATGTCCTTGCTGCAGAGAGCCCAGCGGGGGCCAAGGGCAGAGGCAGCTCTGACACTGCAGGTCGCTGCAGGGTGAAGAGTCGTGCCGAGCGCAGAGACCACGACTGTCACTCAAGGAATCATTAGCAATGAAAAGAGGTGGTGAAGCTTGTTGTGTTGTCATCACACTGTAAGAAGGTTGGCTGCAGCCCAAATTAACTTGCTTGGGATGTGTGAATCAAAATGACTTGCAGTCTGAATGCTAATGAAAATTTTCTTTTGCTTTAGACTTTAGATTCCATCCAGAAAGCTGTCATCTGGAAGACATCATCTCTCTCCCTTCCCCTTGCTCTCTTCTTAGGATATGTATTTGCAAATATATATGAAAAGAGGAACTATTTATTTCTGTTACAACCTGCACTGCTTGGATCTCAGTTTCCAGAGCACTGTATTGTTTCCAGAAATGTCCCTGTGTTGTAGCAGATGAAAAAGGAAAGCAGTAGAGAAAATGCTTAAAAAAGAGAATTGCAAGGGTTTCACGGGTAAATAATGTCATAACTCTAAGTGCTGTTGCACAGTAGTGCAGCTGTACTGTCACAGAGAAGGTTCCCATCTATGTTACCAGAGGACTGGACTATTCAGGTGTTATTTGTGGTATTCACCCATGTAAGACTCCATCGGTGAAAATCACATGTTTTTCCAACCCAGAGAGTAGAGCTACTGCAATGTGAAACCAGCCTACAGAGATGGACATTAAAGGGAAGCCTTTAATGTACACAATCATCCATTTCCTCACTAATGTGCAGTCATATGCCTCACCACTTGGCAAGGAGCATAGTTAATTTTAATTAGTATCATTTTTTCTGGCAGCTATTAGAGACTCTGGGACTGCGAAATTCAGAGGTCCTCTTGTCTCCCTCATTCACTCAAAAGGCAGCTCAAAATTGAATTTCCTGTCACATGGTGTCCACCACGAACTTGTGTTCCTCACGCTACATTTCAAGGAAGCTGCTATATGTGTTGCAAAGCAAGTAACACGTTATCAATAACTGAAAAAAATCTCTTTCTTATCAGAGTCAAAAGAAAAAAAGAACTAGCTTGAGAGATTTGAGATCATAAAATGGTAAGCACTACTGGTCTAAATTATAATTTAGTCAGTAAACTATGCAAATGCCCATTTTAAATCAATGAAAAACAGATTCTGGCTTAAAAGAGAACATGGATGCCTGACTCTAGCAAAAGTAGTCTTAGCAAATTCAAACAATTGCTTCAACACAGAAATGTGAACAGAGTGCTATTACTGAGAGACAATTCAACATTTGTAAAAGAATTAGGATAAATTGTGTTTTAGAAACATACTATTAATCCAAAAATATTCAGATTTTAATAATTGTCAACACATAAAGAAGTCTTGGTAAACTTTGAAGATTCTGTATTTGGGCTTTTTTCAAGTTACATATTTACCCTTTCAAAAAAGTTGGTTAGAGAAATATTTTTTTCTGCATTTGAGACAGTAGCACACTCAAGAACGAATGTAAAACAGGCTGAAGTCAATCGGGACTATTCCAGTTTGGAAAGGATGTCTGTATCTGCTTAAAGTTGAGTTTCTGATTCAGTATTATGCATAGTCAGTGTGTACACTGTTGTATTTTCAAATATTGAACCAAGAACTTGGATTGAAATACAGAAGGATGAGTTAGGTCACTAAGTGAAACTTCAAATGTGTTAGTTCAAAAATTTAAAACCGTGAAGTCCTGAGAGACGCTGACATTTTCATAGGCAAGTAAGGTCACCTGGCCTGCCAGACATACACAGCTGTACATCTCCATTTTTTAAATGGGATTGTTGCCTTTCACTGGTCTTTAAATCAGAGCCAAACACGGTTAAAAGGGAGAAGGGGTTTACCTCGGTATTTATTTAAGGATCCTTAAGATGCACTCTCTGTGTGGGTGGAATGCGCTGAGCAGCACACACCGAAATGCACACACACCATACATCACATATACAGTTATAGGCCTTGGGAATTAGCATATCTATCAAAGATTCCCCAGTGAGAGGCTCGAGTGAACCCTTCATCCGAGGAACCTTCCCCCTGGATGGGCCTATCTTAGTTTACAGAATGTGTTCTGGAGAGGACCTTGGTGTCTGGGGCTTTCTGACCCCCAACTGCGAGGCTTCCAGGATGTTTGATCTCCTGGCTTAATGGAATATTGGGTCTATGCTAGTTATCAAACCTGAAAGTTAAAATATATGTGGGCTAAAAAGCACTAAGAATACATAAAAGCTATATAAAAGAGTATATAAAAAAGGGTGTATAAAAAGGCAAAAAATCATAATGGCATCAGGATGAATCAGACCTTCTCTGAGCAAACCCAAACTTACAGAAGAAAGAATTGAGTAAAGAGAAAAATGCATCACATGGACATCAGCAATGAACTGAGTTTGCCAATCTTTGATGAGAGGGTACAATTCTGGAGAATAAAATTTCATTGCTCTGCATTCGTTTTTTTTACTTAGCAAAAAAGTAGATTAACCACTTTCCTCCCTCCATTGTGACATCCACCCATCCCAGTGTACTTATTTTTAGAACGTACTATAAACCAGAAAAATCAAATGACCCAAATAAAATACAAACACTTTGGGGAGCCCTTTTGTAACCCACATCATCCACTGAGGCTGTCTCCAGGACAATGTACAATAGATCCATCAGCATAGCAAAAGGCAGCAGTAAATTTATTACAACTGTGCAGAAAGTATCAAACAGAAACTTGTGAGACAATCAGCTTATAAAAAAGTATTTAAAAACACTCTTTATGTCATCTAGGAAAGAGAAAGCACTGTTAAGTGAACCACAGTTTAGTAAAACAGTTTTTTCTAGTGAACAGAAATTCATACTACTTTAACAGCATTCTCTCCTTTCTCTGAAATATGTCATTTGAAGGAAAACACTTATAGTGTCTATGCTGAAAATATATTTCTTGATAAGTTAGCATTTATTTCCTTCAGTTTTTCCTTAGATCAGCAGTTTTGCAAAATCAGTGGCACTGACCAGAAAAGCAGAACACTTGACATTCTTTTTTTTTTGTAGGACAAACTACTTTCTTGTGGTTCTATACGTCACAATTTATTTCTACTTGCTGTTAAAATATGGTCACTAAATGTTATTTGGGCTCTATTACCAAGGCGACATCATTAGTTAGTCTGTACCTCTGGCACCTCTTGTGTGGGGGAGGGAAAGAGCTGTTTCTTTACAGCTAAGGGCATGCACAGTTGAAAACTTCATGTACGGTTCAGCCTTTTTAGTAGTTCTTGTGCAATGTCTAGATGTAATGATATGAAGCTTAGATGTGATGATCAGATAAATTTGAAAGTGTGCCAAATTAAGAAGCAATGTATGAGGAACAGTGACTCAAGATTGCTTGCAGTCACTTAGGTCTAATTACAGCCACATTACTGATGTGGAAGGTAGTCTCATTATAATTTACATGCTTAGAAGCTGGAAGGAGGTGTAACATAAAAGAGATTGGTTACTCAATTTACATTTTTCTATATCTCCTCAGCATGCCATTTAGACTGAGACTCCTTAACACATGGGTAGAGATGGAGTAAGTGAGACTTAAAGAAGTGAAGAAAGTCTAATTTATATCACTTTAAAAGCTGTTTCTAAAGCAAGATCACTGTATTTAACAGATGTATAAAGACTGTGTACAGAAAATGCTACTGTAAAGTTAAATAATTTGTAATGAATGTTGGTAACTTGAATAATTTCTAAGTTAAGAAATACCAGGCTTGTTTCACACATAGGCAACCCATTTGCTCACTTGTACAGCTATACTGAGCAGAGAAGAGAGAGATCCTGTGGAAAAGACAGTATACAGAGAAATTTAATGTATCCAAGATGCACAAAAGCTAGAGGCATATCCTAATCTTCATATTCTTGAATATGGAATGTAAGGAAACGATGTATTTTTATGATTATACATGAATTTCCCCTTTTTTGTTTTTGTGCTGAGGTGGAAGTCTTGGCTGTGTTAAACCTCATCCCATTCCTGTCATATGTTGCTAATATTCTTCTCTCCTGAACTTCCAGCACTGCAAGACAACTGTGACAGAAGCCTTATTCTAGTGTACTGCCACACAAAGTAAGTTGCTATTTAAGTGAGAGCAGAGCATGAACAGCTCTCTGTCCCGGGCTCCTCCTCTTGCTCTGTACAGCTAAGGCTATTTCCATCACCACACAAAGCTGAAAAGTTATTACATAGGCTGGAGGAGTCCATGGATGTCCAAAGCAGAAGGTAAAACAAAGAACAAAAGTAGCTGTTACCTCTCCTTCTCTTTCCTCACCTCTGAAAAATCTTCATACCTCTATGTTGCCTTAACCAGAAAACTGGAATGAACCTTTATGCCAGAGTTTAATGGAGAGAAGTAATTTGCAGGGCATGGAATAGCCCCAAACAATCCCTATGCCATTTGGTACCTTCCAAGGCTGCTTCTGTACCAGAAATAAAATGGGACACATATTATTCTACTGTCCTGTCACAGCATAGCTTGCATCTCCATAGCTAAGCTATGTCCTCCCCAGGAAGAGGTGGCACCCTTTGCACTGCCTGTTGAGAAGAAATCTTGGTGTGTACTCTCAACCAAAACCCATGTCTATGCTTGGTCTGGAAGGATGATAATTGTCACAAGGCAAAACTTTGTGAGGTGATATTCCTGCTAAAAACACAGACAACCACAAAGAAGGGTCAATCTTACTGCTCATTGGCTTGTTTTGTTATTACATAGGACAGATTTAATCGAAGTGTGACTGAAGAAGGAAGCAGAGTTGTCTGCTCTTCTCCCTTCTGCCATCTCTCAGCAAATCCTGGGAACTTCCAATAGCCTGGTGTTGCTGCTCCTACTGCTGCTCTGGCAGTAATATGACCCCAGCCTCTGGATGTTCCTATATTTAGCCATTATTTCTGCCATTGCCAAAGCATGCCAAGGAGTACAAACTAAAGTAATGATGATAGAAAACTCAGCAGCAGCTTACTAGATAATCACAGCATTAAAAACTCACCCCCTTACTTTCTGTTAAGCCTAAGGGGATTTCTTTTGGCAGCAAAACCTTGCAGCTATAAGACTAAATTAAAAAGTAGCATTTATGAAGGAGAACAGTAGGCAACTTAGAAAAACATCTATTTGCGTAGTCTACACCTATCTTTGCCAGGTAATAGACAGATCCTTGACCCATTACAGCTGTCAAAGCATCTTAAAATTACAGAGCAATGCAGTACGTCCAGGAATCAATACCAGTGCATTAGCTAGCACGCTGCTGCTGTAAGAGTCGTCTCTCAGGAAAAGTAGATGATATGTCAAATGTTTTGCTTTTGGTTTTCTCCTTGAGGAAATCAGTAGGCAGAAGTCCAAAGATTTGACTACCCAGGACTATTGCAGGATATTTTAACTTACATAACTTTTTTTTGCAAGTTCACCACATCTTCTGGAAGTCATGTACCGTGCAGTAATCACTGCTGCAATCTCACATACTCTTCACGCACAATCATTACAAATATGCCTATACAACATTATTTCACAGTCCATGCAGAGTTAGTGCACAAGAGAATGGGGATCACATAGCATATGACTTCATTTTGTGCCACCTCAGGTTTCAGTGCATGAACTTCAGTCAGATGAAGCATAAGGCCAGTTTACATTGGAAGGATATGACTCAGTCGCCCATAATTACCAGTTTTTATGTCATTGCTGAGACTGTCTTGTCTGCAAAAACTGCTGATGCAGACTACTACAGCACAGGCAAGTTTTACATTTGCAGGAAAAAACCCACGGTGGAGTTCTTTAGAGCCTCTGTTTTGCCTGCTGTTTCTGCAGAGAGAGTTGTGAGCTATAACATTTGGACCTTAGCAGGCATATTCAGAAACAAGATGAAGTCCAAAACATATGATTTGTTTAAAAGCAGTTCTACAAAATCTCCCAGAACTTAATACAAGCTCACTGAAACACCCTGACAGTTTTAGATTTCTTTTTGCAAAGGTGTAAGAAAGTACTAAGGGCTCCCTGGAAGAGGTTGGATATCCAAACCATTTGCACATGCTGTGTTAACTGCTTCCTTTTGAAAACACAGTATTTGTTAAATATACCTTCCTGATATAGTAATACAAAATTAATCAGTTCTGCTATCAATGCACTTAAGTCAATCTTTGGTGGTTAAAATTTAGCCACTTTTCAGATTAAAAAAAAAAAAAAAAAAAAAAAAAAAAAAAAAAAAAAACCCTAGGGGAAAAAAAAGCAGTTAAAATTTGATATTATGATATATGTTCATATTACATAGTTCATGGTATGCCTTTTCTCTCTAGTGTTAGTTTCCTTAATAAACATCACATTTCTACTTTAAATTCCCTTCTCTTACTTGGTAGCAGTCCTTCACTCAAAACATTGAAAATAAATAAGTAAAAATGCCTCAGCTTTTCTTCTGCAAAACTAATTTGAAACAGCAAAATTTAATTAATTATATCAGAAAATACAAGAACCACTGCTTCTTTGACATTTAGAATCAACAAAATATCACAACTGGATGTTTTGAGGGTCAAAATACACACATGTCCACCTCTGCCAACTCATTGCTGATTGTGTGTCTGTGTGACAGACAAAAAATATATTCTGCAACTTTTTAAGCTTCTAAATTTCTGTACTATTAGAGATTGCCCTCTTTCTTCTTTAGTTGGTTCCAAATGTGCTTCTCAGCCTGATATATACAACACTGTCATCTGATGTCTTCAAATGTCTTTGCTCTGGATGTTCAAGAGAAGAGACCTGAGTGCTAGAGTAAAAGAGGTGGTCAGAACTGGGAGCCATTCAGTAATTAACATTCAACAATTAATTATTTGAAGGCTTTAAAAGAAAGCCTTAAGGTTGCTGAATATATTTTCCCAAAGCCTGTCGGTCACTTATGCTGGGCTATGCTACATTCTACCTGAAAGGCTGGGAAAAATGAGCCTTTACATCCTCCTGCAATGATGGAAGCTCCCGTGAGGCAGTGGCTACTGTCAAAAGAAGCACTTTGGAATTCTGCAGGACATCACAGGAGGCGATGGCCAACAGGCAGAATAAGTCTGGGAGAAGGGAGTCTTACACTGGTTGGACAGAGGGACAAGAAAAACCCAGAAGAGGCAAATTAACATCCATGCTTACATTCATCTTCATCACCAGCCATAGGTTGCACAAATCTTTTTCTTAGTTGAACAGGTAAGTAAGTACACCTAAGTAGCCAAATACTTGGACTGTTATGTCTGGTAAATGTATCTAGTGGCTCTGTTCCTCCCCTGTACTCTCATTATGCAACCCTTCTCCTCAGTAGAGAAGGTCAAGGTGTGTTTTTATTGCCTTTGCAAATTTTCAAGTCAAATATAGCTAAAGAGTTTTAAATATTTTTCCTTGGTTATTTTTTTCTGATGTTTCCCAAATCCAATGGTAAGTATCATTGATAGTTATGGGTGTGTGGATTTTTGGTGGTGGTTGGTGTTGGTTTGGTTTTTTACCTTGTAGTTTCTATTGGAAATTTCCACTTGAATACAAAGCTAGTCTAAGAATAACAACCAAATTTTTTGTTGCCAATTATACTTCTTTGACCTCAGTTTTGGAGCCACTCAGATTAACTTTGAGCATGTTAGTAGCCTCACTTAAATCCATCACACACATCTGTCCAAATGCAAATTTAATTCACTGTCTCTGAAAACCAAACCAGACAAGCAAACAATAAAAAATGATCATGCTTTGTAAAACAGAGTCATAAAGCATAACAACTAGAAATGTTAACAGAGGAGAAAGGGAGAGAACCATTCTAAGAATCTATTCTCCTTGACAAGTGGTATTTATTTAAACAGTCTTCTGCTTCGTTCTCCTGATTATTACACAAATATTTTATGCTCTGGTTGTTTTACAAGTGCATTAGCTCTTAGGAGAAGTATAGTACTTTTATTAGTGCTCTATGAGACTGCTATACAAAAACCCACCTGGGAGGTTTAAATTTGATATCCTCAGCTCTACTAATTGTTCTCTAAGGGATTAATTAGAGTAACTTTTTTAGCTTTCCAACAAGTTTGTACTCACACTGAGTTAAGAAAGAGCATGCACAGTGATTACAGAAAAATTCCATTTGTTTCTTTAATATATGTAAACCTGCTGATAAGGGCTCACAGTAGTTACAGTAAAAATAAATGTACATAGAAACATAAGAGTTTTAAAATAACATATTCACATTTCCATTTGGTTTTGTCCTCTGAGTTCTCTGGGCAAAGATAATTATTTATAAATAACATAAGGAAGAAGTTGAATGCAGTTAGAAGTCATTCATGTTTTTGATATGTTCTGGTTATTCAATTAGTTTGCAAAAGTATTTACCAAAGGTATCTGTTGTTAGTGTCTGTCCCTGGGTGTTCAGTTGCACTTTGCTTTTAAGACTGCCGTAGAGTAGGCCAAATTAAAAAATAATCTCTTATCTTTATTCACATTAATGAAGCTGTTAGCCAGATTTCAGAAATAATTTGTAGAAATCCGAGTGTTAGGTCTATATTGGACACTGAAACATCTAATTCATGGTCTGATATTCATACATAAAAATATTCTAGGTGCTAATACAGACGCCTAGCACAGAGCCCATATTTCCAGAGAAGCTTCCTAAAAACATCACCTCTAAAAGCATTGTTGACTGCTATACTCCTTTAAAGCATGATGGCAATTTAAAGGGAAAGATGATATTAACAAAGAAAAAAAGATGCTAACATTCAGATACCAACAGTAAAACTGTCTGTTGGAAATGGTGCCTGCCTGTGCTAGATGCTGTCCTGTGCCCGATGCTATCCTGTGCCCAACATTAGTTTGGGACTGTGCTGGTCAGCCTGGGCCAGGCCCAAGCTTGGGACCATTCAAACAATCAAACAACAAAAATTCTTGAGTTATATTTTATTATTATCTATGCTGACTTGGTGAAACACCCTCCAGTCCCTGTCCAACTCACTCTTTTCTATGGTAGTTATGAACATCTCTTGTGATGAAGGTAAACTAACTACTTTTAAGAGTGTTCAAAAGTGAATTTCCAGTTTTGGGTCCTCTCTTATTTTCTGTTGCTTACTAGAGAGATGGTAGTCAATGTTTTCATGGGTTAATTTTCTGCCAAACCCAAGGCAGATATCTGCCAAGGATATCAAGGCACCAACTGACAACCTAGCTCCTGCACCTTTTTGAGGAAAGTTCTCACTGTTCCTGGACTTCCTTGTGATCATGGCATCTTGCACTTTAACAGCAATCCAGTGACTTCGAAAAGTGAATAGTTTTTTGTTTGCCAAACAAGTATGGCATAAAAGCACGATATAATGCTGAAGTCAAATTAAGTTAATTCTAAACACATATCAGCTAAAAAAGCTAGCTTCAGCATTTCAAAACAGGCAGAAGTCAATGATAACAGAAATTTTCCTTATATCTATCCATATTAAAATTTAATTTGGGGATCTTCTGTGTTTTCTTTTAAAAAATGTGGTATCCCCTTATCCTTAATCACTATCCATTGGAACTGCTGATTGACCTGGATACAGCCTTCAAGGATGGATCACAGCTTGGATAAAAGCACTCTTTATAAATCTCTCCAGTCACTGAGGATCTCACTGAATGTGTAAACATCCTAGGGGTATTTCTAAAACCTTTAATCTTGATGCAGTCTGACTCCTGTTTCCCCTTTTTTTTTTTTTTTAACAAGGCAAATATAGCTGGGAGGTACTGATGTGAAGGGAGACACAGAGCTGCAAAGCATTCAGTTCATTTAGACTCAACCTACAGAGCAAGGTCAGGTTTATCTTGCAGACTGCATGTAGCTTGTTCAGAGTTGCTTTACATATTTCTGGGCTTTCTGGTGAGTCAGAGGCCAGCTTCTCTGTGAAGACTTTTCTTCATTGAACAGTTTTGTTTAACGAACACTTTAGCTCTTATTTTTTTTTTTCCTGGAAGGTCTCAGGAGTCTGGTAGCTATGGCTTCAGCAGCTTTATAGAGGAACTCATGCGTTACAGGAAAGTCTCCCTCTGGTGATCCAAGCACACAGTTTGACCTCAATGAATAGACGGGTTCTAAAACAGGAGAGAAAAGCTGTTTAGATAAGGGCCTTATTCTGTGGAAAGACATTTCTGTGAAATTTTTCAGTATTCTTTAATAGCATGCAAAAATGTTTATTCCCCTATTAAAAAAAAAATCAAAAACAAAAAAACAGACACTTTAAATTATTTCCTCAGAGTTAGTGGAAACACCAGCTGTCAAATGTGAAGAGTGTGTAACAAGCAAGTGCCTAGCCTGGGAAGGCAAGCAAAGCACCTCTTTAGATTGTGGGATTCTATTTTAATGAAAGAGATTAGAATCCTTTAACATTTACCATACATTTGAATTGTGTAGTAAACAGCTACCCACTGGCAAAAATACGAAACCTTGGACAAGTTTTAATTTCATGATTTACTGTAGTACACCCAGCAAACTATTGCAAGTAACTGTGCCTCTGCATGCAGGAGCTGCCACAAATGTCAATTTTACACTTGGCAAATTTGGAAAACCTAAAGATGATGTACTTTCTGCTTTGCTGTATAAGAGCTTCCACCCACTGGCAGTCAGAGTCAGGGTGTTTAAATTTAATTTTCTTTAATGTAATTGTTTTTTGCCTGCTATGTTTAAGGCAATTTGAATCAATATCCCATGCAAGTCATTTAGAGTCCATAGCCGTAACCATTGCAGGCAGTATACTGTTTAAAGAACAAAATAATTTGGGCTGAATTTCCTGCTTTCTCTCACTGGCTGTTTATAATGGTACTCACTTTGATTTGATTTGATTTGATTTTTTAAGAACATATAATAATATGTTTAACAATATTTGCATAAAAACAAATGTTTCCTGATCTTCTTCTCAACCTTGAATAAAAAAAAAAGAAAATTCTTCATTGAAAGAACAAGTTCTGCTCACTTGTCCTCTAATTACAAGATACAAGATAATGGTTTAATCAGGTCTGTCAAGCCTTACACTTTGCATTTAGCTCAAGGACCCACTCACATAACTTCTCAGAATATGACACATTCTATATGCAACACCTGTGGCTGCACTTCTACTGCTTCTGGATCTCTCACAAGGAATTCCCCAATACCAGTGGTGTCCAGTGAATGGCTTCTCTAAGAAGGAAAGACCATGGCACCAATCAGCCACCTGGAAGGTCACATACATTCTAAAAGGGCCTAGGGCAAGGAACAAGCTTAGATCTAGTTTGTCCCACAGCCTCATGTAGTTGCAGTGGAGAAGGTGAAAGATGGTCCTCACACAGGAGCCAATCTATTATTCAGCAGTTCACAGTGGAGTCATGTTCCTGCCCCACCTCTCTCAAGAGGATAAAGTGTTTCACTCTCCCTTCACTCTTCCTGTTCCCTTTCAGAACACAGGTGCTTGAAGACTCACTAAGCACCAGAGTACGTATGTTTTCCTCCAAAGAGAAATGGTGTACAAAATGCAGATCCCCAGGTTGTGCTGCTCCACAATATTGGGAATTCCATGGGTACCAAGGGAAAGAGGTCAAGATATGACTTGGCATTTTATAAAGTGGCAAGATGACATTTCCCCTAGTATCAGAGACTTGCATATTTTCCTTAAAGGAAGGGGTGCCCTACATCATCCTATTGCAGTGAAGCTTTTGGCTTTGGTTTGAAAATTAAATTTCCAAAGAACATTTTCCAGCAATACAACCCACAGGTAGACAAGAGATATGTTTGCAGTATCAACCTCCACTGCGGCACATGAGACACGTTAACTTAAACCAAGCTGGTTTTCTTCACTCACAAATCAAAATCTCCGACACCGTGTACAAAAGCTATCAAAAATTCAAGCACTGAAAGATACTTCATATATATGTTTATTCTAACTACTAAGTGGGATGACTGGGCACAAAAGAAAAATTGGCTTATGAGGTGACCAAGAGAAATGGACACCATTCTTATTCCACTCAAAACTATGAGACATAAGAATGAACAAAAATAATAATGCCTGTTCTTTGCTCCTTAGACTTCATCAGAAATAGGATTAGAGAAACACAGGCATAGCTTCAACAGGCAGGATAGACCAAAAGAACCTTAGTCAGATGCTCAGAGGAAGAGATATCAACAAGCATTTCAAGAAATGGTTCATCTAAGGTCTTCCTCATGCTGGCTTTGTATGTGATAGTTCAAATTAATTAGTAACTGGGTTGCAGGATTAAAAATCTCTTATGAATCTTTGACATAGTTTAAATTATATTATAAATGAAATTATGGGTTGGCTTTTGCATTTATAAGTTGATTAGTAAGCAGTTAAATCAAAGTTAATGAATTTAATAATTGTTGATATTGTTAAATGGTTAATTGATTTTTAGAGTTAAGAACCCTGGCAGTTTCATGTTTAAAGTTTAAAAGTTACCTTGAGGTTTTTATTAAAAGTTTGTAAGTTCAGTTTCTGTATAAAACTCTATAATCTCTCTTGGGTTAAAGTGCAATTTAAAGCTGTGTTGCGGGGGGATGGGACCCTCCTAAGTTGTCAAGCTGCTATTTTTAGAAACTGGCTGTTGGCCTGTCACTGAGCTCCATGACAACCATGCATTTCAATGAGGGACTTCCCCGCCTTGGAGCCAGATGACACCACCCAGCCGCCATCAGCCCTAGGAACAGGCGAGCCATTGGCCAGCGGACAGTACCCAATGCCCGGCACTGCCACCAATGACATGGGCTCTAGAAGGACTCTACCAATCGCCTCCACCCTGGAGGCGGGACAGTGGGCGGTGATGGTATAACACTTTGTGAGGGAGCGCAAGGAGCTGCATTTGGCCCAGGATTAGGTTGGGCAAAGCCCAGTGTTGGGGGTATCAGGCCACCTTCTAAAAGGATCCTGCTCAGGATTAGCCTCTGCTGATCCCAATGCTGTGAGTCCTTGCTCTGGGATTAGAGCCATATTGGCTAAAAAGGTCTCTAATCACAGTGGACCCGGAATAATTTTTTGTTGGATCCTGGAATTTATCTTTTTGTTTAATAAATCATTCTTTTTGTTTAAATTCAAGAGTGGCCTCGTTTTTGACAAATTAGCAATACAGTCTTCATTAAATAATCCTTAATTATATGATTTTATAATCCCAATCTTCAAATTTAATATTCTATTAATCCTCCAAAATGCATTGTTTAGTCAGGGACCACAAACACAGACAAATAAAATCCCTGAATTATGCAAAATTTTGCATAAAGGTGTTTTAAATACTGAGTTGCACTAGAAAAGTCTTTAAATTGGTAATCTATTTTACTGCTGGGAAGCAATAAAATTGTTGCATACTTTCTGGTATCTAATCTCTTAATCAATATGAATTCCCAGTAACAAGCAATGAATTCCAACCTAATTGAAACAATTAGCCTAACACTGTTGTCAAGAAAATACACTATTATAAATCATGACATATTAAGTATTAATTCCTTAATCTAATTTGAAGTATGACTGCACACAGTCTCTCCATGATACTTACTGTTGATAATACAAATGTTGGCTGTAAGCCTGCAAAGCGATCAGTGTGAGTTTATATTGGCACGTAGGGTTTGCACATTTATATTACTTTGTAGAATGTAGCATACAGAGAAAACGGAAATGGAGAAATACTGCAGAACTTGTTTATGGTTGGCTTTCCCAATCTGGAAATCTTTTCTGCAGAACTCAAGATCACCTTTGTAAAGCTTAGGAAACAAGGCCCTGATACATGCAGAAATAACCTTGAAATAACTTGTTACTACAACAAAAATAATTCCTAATTTAGTAACTTAATTGTTTTATTCTTAATTATTAACAATTTAATTCTTAAATTCTGAAGATGGCACTCTGAAACTAGAAGACTCCAACAGCTTATTATATTAATCCTTGTATTGAGTGTCTACACAAAATTATTCCTATTAGGTGAAAGATAATAAAACATAATAAGCTGTAATAAAGGACAACTCCCTGTGAAAAACACAAGTCTCTAAAAAGCTAATATAAAATAATAAAGATAATAAGAAGGGGTTATATTCTCCATAGTATTTTAGAGAAAGGACAACTGAGAAATCAATTCCAGCAAGATGCCTCTCATTTAGACTAATGCATATAACATGTCCTCTAAATTCCTTCATAGCAAAACGAAAGATCTAGTCACTTACCTCATGTGTACAGTTCATCTCATCCAGTGGTAAACATCAAAATCACCACAGTAGAGTTGTACTATAAAAGTGACTGTTAAGGGAAATATTGTATTGTTTGATCATGTCTAAGTCTCTGGCGTCCAAGAGTAATCTGTATCAACCAAGGAAACCAAAGAACACTTTCCTTCATTAAATTTTTGCTATTCAAAAAATAGATAATTAGTCTTAGCTAATTTTCTTTTTTCTTACTGTAGTTAATAGAGAAAGACAAGCATATAGAAAAGGTAATCTTCTTGACTCTGTCTTTGAATGAAATTACTTTCAGGAGCTCAAACAATGCTTTTTCGTTTTATATGTCTTAAATTACATAACCTCACACTCTCAGGCTTCCTGAAGCCTGTGCAGAAAAACTACAGCAAATGAGGAAATCAAGCAATGTGGCAAATCCCAGATGACTGTTTCAGCCAAAACAACACTTTTGTTTTCTGAGGTGTCTCCTTTGATTTGTTGCCTGAACAGTAGTGAAATACATATAAAGAACCTACCTTGTATTAGGAAGATCTTAAAATCCTTGACCCATAAAAACCTGTGTGTATACACCGAGACAATTTTTGGCACATGTAAAATATAGCCAACTCCAGAATGATAATTTATATAATGTAATAATGAACAGAATATTATTGCAGAGAATGGCAAGCATCATTCCCCAAGAACTTTTTCATAAGCTGGAATACATCTCAAAAGAAATTGTACAAAGCTCTATATCCTGTCCCTTCTGTGACCAGATAATTTACATTTTATTTTATTTATCAGTCTTACTGGCTATTTTAGGAACTTATCTAAAAGTGTAGCAAAAGTAGATGAGACAATCTTTCAGAAATTTATATTAGAACAGAGTATTTCAGTTCAAGGGAAATTGCAACAATCTGATGATTGTCCAACTGCCCGACCACTTCTGGGCTGACCAACAGTTAAAAATATTGCTAAGGGCATTGTCCAAAATGCCTCTTAAACACTGACAGGTTTGGGGCACCGATCACCACTCTAGGAAGCCTGTGTTAGTGTTTGACCACCCTTGCTGTAAAACAAATGCTCCTAATATCCAGTCTAAACCTCACTGGCACAGCTTTGAAACAATCCCACATGTCCTGTCCCTGGATGCCAGGGAGAATAGCTCAGTAATCTCCTCTCCACTTCCACTCCTCAGGAAGATGCAAAGAGCAATGAGAACAGTCATCATTTCATGAAAAAATGAAAGACACATCATATCTCACCAAAACATATTTCTGGACCAGTATTTCATAATCACTGAATAAAAAAAAATCAGAAAAAAAAACTTGTATGAATATATGAAATGAGGTGATTCAAAACAGAACATTTCATATTGGGGGGTTTTTTTCTGGTGTGTTTTTTTTTTGTTTGTTTCAAGGCACTTTCCAAATCTCTAAAAACTCATGAAGTCTTGAGTTATATCAGTCAAATGATCCTTTATCCTTAATCTAATTGTACCTAACATCTTCAGAGGAATGTGTACTCAGTCAATGATTCTATATTGCCATTATTAGACTCTTGCCACTAAATCAATAGCAGCCTAATCTGCCTCTAGAGATCACAGCATTTGCAAAAACTTACTTTTGTTCATGGATCATTTGAGATCTATGTAGAGCTTTCATGTCAGTTATGATGAGGTTTGGGACATAAGAAAACAGCCACTCGTAATTTTATGAAACAATAGTCCCTCAAATGAACAGCTTCAAATACAAAACAGAGGACACATGAAAAAAGACTTGGCAAAAGTTTGAAAATGTAGAATCCTAAGTGCATTAGAAACCAAGCAAAAAAAAATACAGCTGTCAGTGTTGATCTAACATGTTAATGGAAGAGATTTTTCAAAGCATCTCTTGGAGCTGGAGCATAATTCTGCTGTAAGTCAATGGGAACTGTGATCCTAAGCCATGTAACCATGATAAAAATTGTAGACCGTGTGTGACAGAATTGCAGAATTTCATAATGGTTGAGTTTGGAAGGGTTCTATGAAAGTCATTTGGTCCAACTCCCCTGGTCAAGTAGGATAACCCAAAGCCAATTGCCCAGGGCTGTATTTGTAATATGTCCAGGGATAAAGAGTTCACAGCCTGCCTTAGCAACCTGTACTCCATCATCCTTTAAGTAAAAATGTGTTTTCTGATGTTCAGACAGTCCCTCCTGCTTTTCGGTTTGTGCCTGTTGCTCCCGTCACTGGGAACCACCAAAAAGAGCCTCCCTTCAGGTATTCACATACATTGCAACCTCCTTTCAGGTATTTACATAGATTCATAAGATCCTCCCTGTGCCTTCTCTTCCTAGGCTGAATGGTCCCAGCTCTCTCAGCCTTCCCTCATATTGTGGTACCCCATCCCTTGAGTAACCTTCTGTCCCTTTGTTGACCTCTCTCCTGTACACCCATGTCTCTCTTGTACAGAGAAGCCCAGAACTGGACACTACTACAGGTGTGGTCTCACCACTGCTGAATAAGGGGCAGGATCACCTCCCCTGGAGTCTAATGCAGCCCGGGGTACCATTGTCCTTCCTTGCAGTAAGGGCACATCCCTGGCTCATGTTCAACTAGTTGTGCATCAGGACCCCCCACTCCATTTTGGCCACGCTGCTTTCTAGCTGATCCCCAACACATAATTCTGTATAGAATTGTTCTTCCCCAGGTACGGAACTTTGCACTTCTCTTTGAACTTCATGGGGTTCCCAGTGACCCATTTCTTCAGCCTGTATCCATTAAAAGGAATTTTCTACTATGTTAAATATTTTTCTCCTTGTAACTGAAATTGAACTCATGTTGCTGGATCTTTTTTGTGAAAGAAAACAGAAATGCATGGTTTTTTCCCCTTCATGGACAAGTATTTTCATTTCAGTAACTTCCAGTAGAAAACAATTGAAATTGTGAGAAGCGAATACCCTCTTGCCTGTGCACGTTTCAAATTATAACAAAACTTTTTCAGTTTTCAGGAGATGGCAGGCAGAAGCTCTCCCCACACACTCGACAAAAGTGATGGAAAGGATAATTATATTTTGTTAACAAACAAACATTAAGACATAAGGTAAAATTATGCTTGAGTGCACAGAATTTATTTTTTCCAACAAAGACTTAGTAATAAAAATGATGAAAGACTTATTAGCTCTTCTCAGTGGAAAAGTGGTTTGTATTATTTTATGATATGGTACAGATTGCTCTTCAGTAATATGTAGAGCAAACTACTTGAACAGAACAGAAGTGTCACATAAATCAAAATGCAAATACCCTGCTGGGGGTGTATATAATAATTCTCTAGGGGTTTTGTTGTTGTTCTTACTGTTTTTTGTTTGGTTTGTTGGGGCTTTTAATAGAGCAAGTATCCAAATCAAAATAAAGCTGCATTAATTTGACACACTTGAACTGGACTGGGACCTCAAGAGGGACCCAAGGGAGAAGAAGGAGCTATTGAAGCTGTTCAAGTCAACAAGCACATCTCTAGATAGTCGAGGTTTTAAATTACTTTCTTCATCCTCACTTCATTGGTGCTTATACTACTGAAAAAAATGGCTTCAACATGTACACTGGTCTGATTAATTTCATGGTGCTTATGAATTTGATTCCATTGTAAATTGCATTGCAAAGTACTGTCTTCAGCTAAGATGAATATCTATACGCAAACATGCATAAATTCAGTGGCACTGACTAGATGTGCAATGCAATAAAACGGAGTATTAATCTGAAGTTTCCTATAGGGGCATGAAAACAGTTTGTATGCTAGCAGGTAAGAACAGTCAAACTGTGCTACACTGATACAGTTCTTCTTTTGTTCCAGCCAACATGTTCCAGCCAATGTAAAATGATAGTAATGGCCCGATCCTCGCATTTCAGGGTATGCAAATTAACGTATTCAAGTTCAGTGGTTAAGTAGTTTCCCTACCTCCTGTTTTTTTCTAAGCATTCTGAATTCAAACCAGCTAATTGAGATATCAGTGCTAAAGGATGAAGCTAGGTTGGCTTGATGGACTTAGAACTTTCTAAACATGAGAGAAATTTCCAAAAATTAAACTCTAAGAAAGAGAAAAAAAATCTTTTAGGCATCGTTTTCACCTCCCCCTCACATATAATAAAAAAGCTAAATACAAACTATCAAGACATAAAAAGGCTTACCTCAAATCAGATGCAAATTACAGCAGGAAGAATTTATTCCCAAGACACTTCAAAATGTAAAATCACTGAATTTTAAAACACAGGTCAATGTGAGGATAGTGGAATTAATGTCATGATGCATTTCAGGAGTAAGCAACTGTGTATTAGTTTTCTTCTCTAAGACATATAACACCTCTTTCATTTATTTATTTAATTTAGCAACAGCTAAAAAAATTAGGAAATCTTAGAATTTCATTTCTTGGAATTGTGTTTTGGCATTCAGAGCTTTGCAGCTGCTAATTGCAGTATTTTGTTGCAAGCCTCCTTGCATTCCAAGCCTGTTTCTTTTTCTTGCCCCATCACATAAATATTCCCCAAAGATACCACAGAGTGTGTTTTACTGTTGAACTTTCCATAGAAAGAAAAGTGTACCATGAACACCTGAAATTTCCTCATCAAAAGAAAGCTGGTTTAGAAGTGAGCATTTTATATTAATTTCTAATATCCCTTAAAATAAAGCAAAACCCACAGAAATATTTTTTTCTAAATATCCCATCACACTATATTTGTGTCCATTTTCAAAATTTTGAGTCTTGTGGCTGACAGCCAGAAATGTTAGCCTCCATACTATGATTGTTTTAAGTGTCTGAACAAGTATTTTCTGTTTCTGCTCTTTTTGATTGAGAAATCCCCATAGTTATCTACAGTATCACATTACCATTTTGAAAAAAATTCTTCCCTCCATCTCCACTTTTCCATGACTTGTAGAGAAGCTGTTAACCTGTTATGCTGATTAAGCTTAAATATTTGCTTTTCTGTCCATACTATTGGTTATCTCATTTCTTGTATAGATTGTTCAGAATATATTTTAATATTTGTGCCAAATTGATTTCTGAGATATTGTCATTGTGCATCATGCAACAGTAACAAAACACACCAGGAAAAAATTCTCGACAAGTTCCTTTGAAGAATATATTTTAAAAAACTAACTTTTTTTAATTGCATATTTAGAAGAATCTTTCATTTTCTATTGCCACTGACTATATTTCACAGTGGGAGAGCTACTCTGGTTTTCTAGTATAGCTCTGACATTTGAAACTCTGGAAAAATGCTAATTGTTAGACAGCAATAGTAAAGAATTGTTTGTCATTTAAAAAATCATTTGGGGTTGAAAATAAGGGGTTTGGACCTAGGGGATGCCTTTTGAGGAGCTACTGTTGAGGGGAATCCCTCAAAAGAGTGGTAGACAACCATTTCTCCTAATGGAACCTCAAAATAAAACCTATGCCAGGTTGTATTTTACAGAATAATCTGAATAGTATAAAGTTATTTGATTTCCTTCTATTTTTAAATTTTTACAACTATTAATAAATAATAGGAAAATGAGTTACACTTAAAAGAGTGATACTCAATTTATTTCTAGAATAAAAAATAGGCATCTCTAAGTTTTACAAGAGCCACCATATGCATTCTAAATTTATTAGCAACTGAATGCTTGAAGTATACTCAAAACTAGGGAAAACCTAGAATTCAGTGTCACTAGATTTTATATATGTTCATGCTCAGTCTGGGGAGAATACACCTTTGTTCAGCCAGCCAATGTGTGTTGTATTCATTTTCACAATGAAAAACTCTCAAGATTTAGGAAAGATAGTAAGATACTAATGAAATAAGAGGAAAGGGTCAGTATACATTCCTGGTCAGATCAGCTCAGTTTAAGTGAGCCATAAATTAATTCTGTCAAGTGAGGATGTGTCTCAAGTCTATGAATAAATCACAGTAAGTCATCTGTTGCACTGGGTGCACTTAAATTTAAATAAGTTTCTGGTTAAAACTGTAATCTCTCATATAACAGGATAATTCAGAAATGCTAATGTTTACCATAAATCACCATCTTAAATGAATTTTAGCAAGCAGGCAGGTAGAATTTTATGGTGACTGTACCATATTTAAATCTTTCAATTATAGCAATATTTTCAAAGATTTCATCTTGTTGCTCTGAATACTCACATTGTGTTTATTCTCATAAGACTGATTATAATTCACACTTATGAAGCATTCTTTCTTCACGTTTCTCTATCTTGGCCTCTTTGGTAATTTGATGTATAATTCCTTCATACCTTAAAGTGTAAAAATAGTGAGACTACTGAAAGCTGTGCAGACATAAAACTTCATAGGCTACAGCATAACATTTTTCTAGACAAGAAATTAAGAAATTGAGGTTAAGAGAAGTACCTCTAATACACTTTAAAAAGCTCAAATTAAATTTTCAGGACTGAAGCCTTTCTGGTTTGTTAGACCTTGACTGAATTTGCTTCAGAGACTATGGTCTCTCTAGCAAAAACTGTGCAAGATCCTATACTTCCTTGAACAGTTGCATGAGGAAAAGAAAAAAAACAGGCTTGAAAACCTGGTACTATCCAGCACAAGTTCTTGCTTGATGTTAAGATAATTGATTAAAACAGTAGCTTAAATTATCTTCAAAAAGTTCAAGCCTAAGCTAACTCTGTCTGTTAAATGTGCAATTGCCTCTGGTCCTTTTCTTGCTCTTGTAAAATCTAAATCTGAAATTACTTTTCCCTCATCTATGGATAAGTTACATGTTTTCCTAATGAAAGCGAGATCTTTAATTTTGCTGCTGTTTAAGTTCTCACAAAGTCGATGTGAACTTGTTTTCCTGGTTTGTACTGACCAAGCTAACATGATATGGACTTAGCTGCCATCTGCATAATGAACCTTTAGACCTCTGTTAAGATACCTTCTATTACCTCTCTGATTTTTGCACCTTAATATATGTAAAAGAGTTCTTGCAGGGCTTATTTTATACCACAAGAAAAATATGAGTTTTCAATCAAAAATTTAGATTCAGAAAGTGTTAAAAAGACACAAGTATTTTTTCCTCCATTATAGAAGAAATGCTTTTGTCAAACAGACAAATTGTAAGAAAAAAAATGAGGTATTTGTTAGAACTATCCAACCTGTGATTTGTTTTTCTTCTGATCTAATTCTTATCTAAATACTCTTGGTTTGCTTCCAAGAAAACATATTTTGCCTGCTGTGAGGTTTAATTAGTTAAAGCTGGCATAGCGCTTTGAAGATGTGAAGTATTTTGTCCAGCCTAAGTTACCTCTCTCATCTCTCATTTACGTGCTGTCTAAACTAAACTAAATAAAATATCATGCTACATTTTTTTTTAAGTATTATTCTAGAAACACACATCCTAAATACAATGCAAAATATTTCTGTGTTTTTGCATAGTGGAAAAGTATTATTCCCTAGATGTATGTCCCTTTATTTACCATTCTCAGTCATCAACAGCAGAAACACCAGCCTTTCCACGGAATGCCAAGAAAGCCAATATGACATAATTTATTTTTATTGGTAGTACTGAACCCAGCTTAAATCACAGCCCTGTACTAGACATTGCATATACACATTCAGTCCCAAACTGACAAGCTTGCAATCTAAAGAATATAATAAATTGAGAGTCATAGTAAGGAAACTGAGGCAGAAAGGTTAGTCAAACAAGAATACTTGTCCAGTTCAGGTAGCAAGATTTGTTGTAAAACTGAGCTTCAACCTACCTAGATTTCTCAGGGTTCAGATCATGTTTTGACAGCAACTCTTTAGGCTGGTACATATCAATTGGCTGGGGAAAGAGGAACCTGAAGGTTTATTGTTAACCAACAAACAGAAAAGTGAGGATGAATACAGCAAATCTAATCCTTGGATGCATCAGTAATATGAATGTGAAAACTACAGCTGTTCATTAGCTCACGGAAACTTAGTTGGAGTCAAAATCCATGTTAAGACACTTCAGGAAAGCTATGAATCTGTTAGTGTGTAGGAAGAAAAGAGGAAAAGTTCAGAAAACATTGATAACAACCCACAATAAAATAATGATGGATGTAAGCTTATTTAATCTAGGAAAAGAGGATGGAGGTTGTGGTTGCTCAACCTTGGCTAGCCACCAGGTGCTCACCCAGATGTTCTCTCACTCCCCTTCCTCAACAGTATGGGGGAAGAAAATCAGATGAAAAAATTCGTGGGTCAAGATAAGGACAGGGAAATCACTTACCTATTACCACCATGGACAGAACAGATTCAACTTGGAGAAGATAAATTTTATTTATTGCCAATTAAAAATAGCACAGATTAGTAAGAAACAAATCAAAACTAAAGACACTTTCTATGACCCCCACCTCCCCTTGTTCCCAGGCCCACCTTCACTCCCTCACTCTTGTATCCTCTCTCTGTTCCCTACCCCAGGCAGCACAGGGGCATGAGGAGTGGGAGTTACACTCAGTTCATAACACATTGTCTCTGCTCTTCCTTCCTCACTTTTTTCCTGATCCAGAGTGGGGTCAGTCTGACATGGGCTCTTTTCACAGGCTGCAGTTCTTCAGGGCAAATCCATCTGCTTCAGTGTGGGATCCTCCATGAACTACACAGCAAATGTCTGTTCTGACATGATTATCTATGGGCTCCAGGGGAACAAACTGGTCTTATTCATGATCTGTGTGGAATCTCTGGTGCCTAGAGCACATCTTCCCCCTCCTTCTTCCCTTACTTGGGGGTCTAAAGGGCTGGTTTTCTCCTACTTTTCTCACTTATTTTCTCACTCTCATGGTTTAACCCCAGCCAGCAACACATCCCCACACAGCTACTTGCTCACTCCTCTGTGGTGGGATGGGGGAGAGAATTGGAAGATTTACAGGGAAAAAAACTTGTGGGTTGAGATGAAGACAGTTTAATAGGTAAAGCGTAAACTGCACATGCAAGAGAGCAAAACAAGAAATCCATACACCAGTTCCCATGGACAGGCAGGTGTTCAGCCATCCCCAGGAAAGCAGGGCTCCATCACATGGAACAGTGACTTGGGAACACAAATGCCATCACTCCAAACATCCCCTTCTTACTTCTCCTTACCTCAAGTTTACATGCTGAGCATGATACCATATGGTGTGAGATATTCCTTGGGTCAGCTGGGGTCAGCTCTCCTGGCTGTGTTCCCTCACACTCCTTGTGCACCCCTAGCCTCCTCACTGGTGGGGTGGGATGAGGAGAAGAAAAGGCCTTGATGCTGTGAAGGTGCTGCTCAGCAGTCACAAAAACATCCCTGTGTTATCAACATTGTTTTCAGCACAAAACACAGCCCTATACAAGTTATTGTAAAGGAAATTAACTTTATTCCAGCCCAAAATCATCATGCTTCTCTCTCTCACAACTTCTGCACAGCAGTTTTTACCCTTTCTAAAGTGTTAGATAGTAATAACATCATATATGTTGTATATATATGCTGTATGCTGGTAACAGAGGTACCACCAGCATCACTGATGGGCTCAGCTTTGGACAGCAGTGGGTCTGTTTTGGAGCCAGCTGTAACTGGCTTTGTCTGACATGGGGACAGCTTCTGGTCTCTCACAGAAGCAACCCATGAAGTCCCTCTACTACTAAAAATTTGTCACTTAAACCCAACACAAAGGTGAAATTTTTAATTCTTCAATTCTATTAAAATATACGTAATGGAAGTTAGCAAAGAAATAAACATCATCAAGCTCAGGAAATCTCCTGAGCTGAAAATGCATGAAGGCCAGGAAAGCATTAGGGATGAATTATGGATGCTTGCCTCACATCCCGTAACTGCTGCTCTTATTGAGGGACATGCATGTTCTTCAAGACAGAATACTGGCTAGATGGTCCACTCTAAACCAGAGTGTCTCTTCTTATATTCTTTTATTCAGAATTTATAAAACCAATCTAACATTTTATTATTTTTCTCTAAAATGTCACAAATAGAATTCAGCAGGACTCACTTGCTACACCACTAAAATCTCGGGATTTGAATATATCTCTTCCATATCAGACTGAGGGCTTTTCAAAGTACAAAAGGAAATGCTATTTACTCAAAACAACCAATAAAACCTATTAAAGTGATGATGCTTCAAGATAAATACATTAAGCTAAGTATTCTGTGTTCTGGGATAAATGAAAGCCTTCCCTGTTTCAGAAATTCCCCCATTACTGGAACTGGTAAAATCTTGTTGAAGTGTCCTGAAAGGTTACACTGGTCAGAAATATCCTCATTGTACATGCTCTTACACTTCTTCAAGCTGAAATTTTTAAGGAATAGAGCATTTCAAATCTCAGTGGAAAAAACTAAGAAGTTAATGAAAATATCTTGGATTGAGGAGGACATCTGGGCCTTCTTTATTCAAGTTCTTAAAATTAAACACGTTTAAAATGCTCCTGAAATGTGTCCAGTGTAAATAGTGGCTATATCTTTAGTCTCTTCCTTGGGTAAGAGAAACCATTACGATGAACATAAGAAAAGAAAGACATAATGGAACACAAGACACACTTGTACTGTGATTATGTGCATTGTGCCACAGGCTAAACCCTGAAATTTAACTTATGCTGAAACTTTACTAAAACCAGTAGGGACACATAAGAAAAAAGAAAAAAAAACAAAAACAACCAAACAAAAACAAAACAAGCAAACAAAATACCAAACAATAAAACAAACCAAAAACCAAACAAACAAACAAACAAAAAAAAAACCAAACAAAAAAAAAAAACCAAAAAACAGTAAGATTCAATAGTCAGATTTTCCCCATATTTCTTAATGGGATTTTTTTTCTGAAAGGTACCTGCTGGATAAAAGGTAAAACAGCTTTCCTTCCTACTCTTCTCAAGTAACAGAATTATCAAACAGCAGATCAAGTTTCTTATACTGCAGTATTTAGTAACAAATGGCGTTGCTACGCAGCCTTTTAGTGCTACTTACCATTTGCTTACTACTTCTACAATGTAACTGGCCCACAAAGTTATATGTTCAGAGGTACCCAGGGGTTGGTATCAGGCAGAGTAAATTTTTCAGAATTCATAACTATTGTTAGATAAACACTAAAGGATTTAGAAAATGTTTAGCTGATGCTTCTCTCTTTTACTGAAAAAATAACAAAAATAAGATAAATATTTATTTTAACAGCAAAACTCAGGATAATTATTTTTTGGTTATTTAATGGTTATTAAAGAGGTAAACTCAACCCTACAGCAATACACTTTCAAAGATTCTTCTTCCCTCCCTCTTAGTACTTCCTTTTAAAGTGTGGTCATGCTGTTGGCACACAGTCAGCAAATGCCAAGCACCAGAGCTTTGAATTCAGTCAAATCTGAGTTCCATTTTTGCATTCCACACACACAAAAAGAAGTAGGAAGCTGAAATACACACACTTTCACAACTTCAAGCTTTACTTATTTATGCTTCCAGGAACACTGCTGGAAGTCTTAAATCATGTTAAAGTTGGTCTCTAAATAGGATTTTCAAACTTCAGAAGAAATGCATAAGCAGTGTAATGCTCTTTCTTCTTATCTTGCATCACCAGTGCTTACACTAATTTCAACAAAATAATCTCTAAAAGGCACAGATTTCATAAATTAGCAACACAGAACCCATTGGAATCCATCCTTCAGATCATCTGGAGGCTTTGCATTAAGAGGAAAAAAAGGAGAACAAAGCAACAATGTAAAAGTTAAATCTCTGCCTGAAGCACATAGAGTGATGTGAGCATTGATACCAGACTCTGATTTAAATTAAACACAATTTAAGGAAGTTCTTTATTATAAAGTAAATCAGCTAGGCTCAACTGAATAACATAATAGGCTTTTACCGCACTATTTGCTCTTGTTGCCGTACTCTTGACTAGTGTTTCTCAGGATTTATAGGACTTTCTTGGAGGTCTTCTTAAGAGTTCTGAATTTTAGGATTTCTTTGCTTTTCTTCATCATCCCTTGTAAGTTACTGTTGTCATGTCATGGGACCACAATTGTTTATTGTGAAAAGTCACTTATGAACAAATGACCTTGCCACCTGGGGCACTTACAGCCTCATGCTGAATTCCAGCTATATATATTAAAAAAAAAAGATCTTCCCAGGCTATTGATTCACTGGCAGTGTTTGATTGTACCCTGGAGGCAGGTGACAGCAAGGCAACTGGGATCTTACTGTTTTACACTCCCTATTACACAAACCAAATAAATCTTCTCTAAATGAATTCACGTTTTTTCCCACTTCTCTTCTAAGTGACAGGTCAGTATTGAACAATCTGTATACTGTTTGCTTCTGGGATACTGAAACCAAAATCTTCATATTGACAAATTTCTAGACTGTCAAATTAACTTTAAGATAGTGGCAGCATTTGTTGCACTCTACATTCTACAGACTTTTGAAACAGTCAGGTCCAAAGGATGGTTTCTTTAATACTGATTACAGTCTCCTTGTGCTACCCAGATGATCTCATTTTGGAAAACACTTCCACTAACTAGCAATATGGGCAACTCCTACAATATCACTTGTCTTACACTGTGACTACAAACACAGCAAGCTGGCCTCATAGGGAATGAAATGAGATTCTAGGGATCCAGCTAGTCTGGAATATGAATCTCTTGAAGAAAAGCTGCAGGACTTCTTCAAAAAAAAGAAGTTGAAAAAAAAGTTGCATTAACCTGCCAACTTCCCCAGAAGGAAAAATAACCCTAAACCTATGCCTAAATAACCACAGCAAGAAGAAAAGCAAAGGATTGCAGAGTCTGACTGAATTTGTGTTCCAAGATGTGCTAGAATAAAACTTGAAATTTTTCTTTTTCATTTGAAAATCTCATTCAATTCAGAGCATACAGTGTCCTTTACTGTTGCAGCGTGGGGTGGTGGTGAGTTGCCACAGCCTTCTGGAAGGGTCCCTGTGCAGGGGAAGCCGCTTCGGTGCAGAGGGGCCAGCTGAGGGCGCAGCCACACACACACAGCCCGATGGCGCGGGGCACACTCACACACTCACTCTACAAAGAGTCAAGCGACAGCGGGCAATGAAGGAGGCAGGAAGGGTCTTCGGTGTGGAATCCATCAACAGGGTTTATTATAGGGTCCAGGGATGACAGAGACGGGAGACCTGACACTGAAAGGACCAAGGGCCGAAGACAAGATGGAGGACCAGGGGCAGAGCCTACATATGGAGAGGAAGGGGCGGGCAGAGCATCAGGGCCAATGGGGTGAGGGCCAGGGGGCGGAGCAAGGAGGCAAGGTCCAATGGGGAGAAAGGGAAGGAGGGACTAAGGGGCAGGAGCCAATAGGGGTACAATTCGAAAAGAAGATTCTAGATGTTATACCTAGATGGAATAGAGGGGTGGAGAACAGGGGGACAAACCACCAACTGGGGAGAACCATACATTAGAATAATTGAGACAAAGCCTGCTGGGAGCCTTCAGGGGACTCACCCTAACCCTGAGGGCTGTTTATGCCTTAGGGCCGTCCCACCAGCGAACCTTCTTTGCTGCAGGCTTTGCCAGCCTGTTCTCAGTATCCCTGTGGGATACAACACTTTACTTCATGGTTTAATATACCATAGTGCATATGACGGTGGTCTTAAGAGCAAAGTCGTCTTAAGAAAAGAGTTGCAGTAATGAATAAATAATGGTCCCAAAGTGTAGGAGTCACAGGTGTGGTCAAATCAGGAACATTTGAATATTCAAAACAGGTTTTCTTGAAAGACTTGTCTTCTGATTGCCTGTTTTCTCCAGCTCTTTTTTCACTGTGTTTCCCTTTGTGCCTAACCCTGCAGCCTGGTCTTCTGCCCTCTCTCACCTCTCTTCTGTTCTCTTGTCATACTTTATGTCTTTCTAATTCCCTGTCTTAAAACAACTGTGTATTAACGTGGGTTTCTTGGCATCAAGAATCACTTTTCTTTTTTAATGTTGAAGCCTTTTTTCACCTTGAATCTGCCATCTGTATTTCTATGGCTTAGTACCATCTATGATTGTTTAGCTGTCTCTCTGTGTGACCAGCTGAGTTTGATGATGAAGCACAGGGAATGGCTTCTCCATGAGGAACCCTTGGGTAACTTAGGGTTCTTCCATCTGGAGAACAAACAGTATTAAGTAAGCCATAGATGAGGGTTTCAAAACTGTGACTGATGTGGGTGGGTTGGGGTTGACCAGTCACAGACTACTTGAAAACAAGATGCCACCAAATGAGACCCCAAGGAGCAAGGCTGATCAAAAGGCAGCAGTCCTTCCTACAACCAGCAGTAGATCTGGAGAACCCTATCAAGTATGTGTACACTATCTCGTGTGTTCATAGCCACCACTGGAGACAAAATACAGACCTGGTCGTGACCAAAACAGTTTTTTGCATGAATATCAACAATGTCAGACACAATGGGGTCATTCTTAAAGACTAGCAACATAAGAACGTCTCAATAATAACCCTGCTGTGTTCCACAGCTCACAACACAAATTAAATTCAGCTAGTAAAACAAATAAAAAACAAAACAAAAAAATCCCCAGTTGCTATTTAAATTTCTGCCAAAAAAAGAAGTTTGGTTGGAAAATTTGATGTAGTCCTACTCAATGGACTGTAGATAAATAAATTAATTAGACAACAAAAATATATTTAGCTGAATTGAAAAAAACACTCTTTCGTTGTATATTTTGCTGTTATTTCCATGCCTAAGTCCTTTCTTTATATTAATCTCATAGGTGGATATTTAGAACTTGTCATCGCATTTGAATATGAGGTTGTTTGGACTGATTACAATGTTTAGCATATAATGACAACTTATGACTTTCTGTCATCAGTTCTGTCTTAATATTATGTACATACTTTAATTCAGCTCTTTGAAGTGCTATTATTTTAAAAGATAATAGAAATGTTTGTAATTTCCCCTTTTTATGCACATTGCCTCAATTATGCTACTGTTTCATGACAATTCTCATTTAATATAAAGTAATTTAGGCTTGTAAAAGGAAAACATGCAGTTCGCAGGATACTGTGTTACTAGAAACAGACAGGTTGCTCATGTTTTACCCCTTACATTTTGAGGAGGCATCAGCCTCAGGAAATTTTGTTAAATCTGAGATTATGATAACCAGAGAACAGGCAGTATTTCAGTCCTATGTACTCCATTTGCTCTCTCTGATATCCATCATATCTGCCTAAGACACTCTAAGGGTTAGAGGTATTTGAGAAAATGAGAAAGTCTTGGCTGGATCCTCACTGCACTTAATTCAAAACAAAATTGGCCACCAAAATCCTAATTGTTTCAGTAATTTATATTTTTTAAATTAGTCTGAGCCCTAACTTTATTTTGTACATGCCATTAATATGGCACATTAGTATTTCACATCCAAATACTGAAGCTTTCTGCCTTGATTTATGTTATACAGGAGGCTAACATAAACTCACTGATGAATTTGTACCAAGGTTTCCAGCACTGAAGTGGAAACACACTGGTTTTTTACGTTTCAGGTTGGTTCAATGTCAAGAAACATTTGTATGTTCAGCTGAGGATTTATAAAATCTACTGGAGCCTTTGAAACTTCAAAAGCCTGTGACTTTCCCTGATGAGGAGGGAAGGATAAAAGGCAATAAAAGTTCTGAAATGAGGGCATCCTGTGAAGGGGAGAAAGCATAATATGGGATTATTTAAGAAAAGACAATGCACTGCATTGAAATATCAGTGAAGTAAAATTCATGTTGCTGAGGCCGCTTTTTATTTTTTTTATGATATTCTCATATTTCTCATCATCACAAAGAAATTCCAAGAAAATACAGAAAGAATTGTAGTTATCTCTGTTTATGATGATACACATATATGTGCATGGGCTCATATATCTGTATTCATGTTTGTACAAAAACGTTGATTCCATTACATTTATTCCTGCCAGGAAGCACCAATTCATTTTACTTGCACAGATGAAGTTATTTTAAATCAATTAATGGAAGTACTATCTCCTATTGAACTTCCTATAAACTTCTTCCTCCTCATATACAACCACTAGTCAAGGAAAGGGAAGAACCAGCACTTTCTTTGTTCTTTCAGAAAGAGAGAAAAAAAAAACCTGGCTGTATCTACTAGTGGCAGACTAAAAAGCTCATTCTCCCTCCTCAAAGAACTAAATTATGTAGGCATGTAATAACAGTTAGCTCTGCTAACTAAACATTTGCAGCCACTTCTCATTAACCTTTCCATTAACCATTAACTGAGGAACTCAGTTGTTTAGCTATAAATTATAATAAATTGTTTTGCAATATTTTTTATTTTAACTGCATTTCCAAGACAATAAGCATTTCCAAGACAATAAGCATTTTAAACACAGACTTACACTTTCCTCTTTTCATCCTTCCCATCTCTATTTCACCCTTACTGCGGCTCTTGGATGTCTGAGCCCACAGGGTAAGAAAGCTGCCTTGGCTCAGAGGAAGCCACTCTGTGAGGGCCAGTAGCTGCAAAAGTTGTCTTTCACTTTGCAGGAGCTCAGGCTAACTCTGTTCAAGCTTAAGAACATTTGTAATGTAAGTCTCTGTGCATTACATCTTTTCCATTTGATGAGTTGACACATTACAGAAAAGACTTAAACCTCTTAAACCTGAAAGCAACAAATCCATTAAACCAAAGAAAGGGTGCCTAATGATGTTAGCAAATAACCTAAACTAACTGAAGTTCTGCAGATTCCAAGAAAAGATACTAAAATACACTTTTTCTATAGCAATAGAAAAATAATTATTTGGCATAACAGGTTTTATAAGTCAGATATGTATACAACAGTACAACTGACAGACACATCACAGAGGATGCATTGCATAATTTTATGGTGTCCTAAAATTGTTTTTCTTGGAAGAAAAACAGTTTAAAGTCCTGCCATGCTCACTTTGAAATATGAAATGGCTAGTATAACATCAAAAATTATGTACTCTTTCTTCGTTCCCAAAAGTTTTTCTAGGACTAGTGACAGTCTTTAATGTGGCATTTATGCCATTTATTCCATGTGTTCGCATGTCTCTTCTTCTGACCACATAAATGCTTTTTAATTAAAGAGTCAGAAGAGAAAACCACAGTAGTGATTTATGATCTATTACTATTAGATGGCTTGAAACTTGAATAAAACTGTCTTGACTCACACTAGCCTGAAATCTAACCCTAAAACAGAAAACTACCCCAGCCTTTTCCATAATTAAATTCTTCCACTACTCCATGTGAACAGCTACCCTGCTTCTTTGAAAACTAGTTTTAGGGAGAAAAGATGGAATTTGCTATATGAACCAAAACTGTATCTCTATTTCACTACCAGAGGAAAAAATATTCTGAATTTTTTAAATTGAGTGATTAGTAGAGTAAAACCTAATCCCTAATAACCATGACTAGACATGAAATGACAGGCAACATGGACAGCTTCCCACAAGATGCCACACTTAAACAGATGGCATGTAAAAAGTGAAATTTCCAAGTAGCTTTAAAAGACCATGTAGACAAAACAGCACTCTAATATAAAACTGGATTTTTTTTAAAATTTATTTAATTAAATCAATCTCACTTTTAAAAAAATATTCCTTCATGGTCACTTTAGTAAGTCAAAGTAAGGATAGTGAAAAAGTGCAAAAAGGACATAGAAGTCTTTTTGAAGCAAAACAAAAGAAAACAAACAAACATAAAGAAAACCCAAAAAACCCCTAATCAAACTAACAAAAAAAAATCCCATTTCTACTACTTTATGATTCTTCTTCATTTAGTCATCTCAGCCACAACTAGAAGCAGGCTGTCTTTGGTCACATGTTTGTGCTGGCTCAGTCTTTGTCCAACAGCTTTTTCTGGTTCCCTTTTCGCATCAAAAGACAAGATTATCCATTCCCGAATCATTGATCATTCCCAAATTTCCTCTTCCATTAAGTGGCACATGTAGTCCCTGGTGCTCAGAAGGAGATTCTTCTCAGAAGGAAAGCCACATAATTACAGTACCCACCATCCATGCAGTAATGCTGGCTTTCAAAATGGAATTTGAACTTCAGAGAGTATTTTCACAAATGCAGGCTGAAACCTCTGAATCTCTTGCATTTGTCAGCTGAGATCATTAAAAAAAAAAAGAAATGAAAAGTTGTATAGCAGTATATAGAGTATATAACTGAGTTTACATACAACTTGTTCACCCAGTGCTAAGCAGCCAAGTCATTGAACGTCTGGCAGTGTTAAGATGATATAATATTGTTACAATACTGTGGTCAGTTGATCTGGTATGGCTGACAGGTGCCCACCAAACTTCTCTATCACTTTTCCCTCTACCAACAAGACAGAGGGGAGAAAACATGACAAAATATTCATAGGTCAAGATAAGGACAGGGAGATTACTTACCAATTACCATCATGGGCAAAGCCAGCTCCACTTGGTGAAATTAAATTTACTATCAATGAATAACAGAGTAGAATAGCAAGAAATAAGAACAAACCTATAAAGCATCTCTCTTCTCCCTTCTTCCTGGGCTCAAATTCACTGACAACGCTTTTACCTCCTTGCTCCAGGTGGCACAGGGGGGACAGGGAGTGAGGGTCTTTGTCAGTTCATCAGACTTTGTCTCTTCTGCTTCTTCCTCCTCAAGTGGACTCCTCACACTCTTCGCTGGCTTCAACGTAAGGGCCCTCCCACAGAAGACACTCCTCCACGAACTTCTCCAGTGTGAGCTCTTCCCACAAGCTGCAATTCTTCATATTTTCCACAGGGTCCTTCAGGCACAGGCTGTGCCAGTGTGGGTCCCCTGCAGGGTCACAAGCCTTGCCAGCAAACCTGCTCCAGCATGGGCTCCTCCCGTCACAGGGACAGAGGTCCTACCATGAGCCTGCCGCAGTGTGGACTTCCCAGGGGGTCACAGCTTCCTTCAGGCATCCACCTGCTGCAACATGGATCCTTCATCGGCCTAGGTGGATCTCCACTCCCACATGGACCTCCATGGGCTGCAGGATCACAGCTGCTTCACCGTGGTCTGGACCACGGGCTGCAGGGGAATCTCAGCTCCAGCACCTGAAGTACCTCCTCCTCCTCCTCCTCCACTGACCCTGGTGTCTGCAGGGCTGTTTCTTTACATATTCTCACTCCTTTCCCAGCTGCTGCTGTGCAGTGGATTTTACCTTATCTTAAATACATTATCCCAGAGGCACTCCCACTGTTTCTGCCTGGCTCAGCTTTGGCCTGATGTACCCAGGAGCAAGTCCCTCTTGAAGCCAGCTGGCACTGACTTTGTCACACATGGGGGCAGTTTCTGGTGTCTTCTCAGAGTCACCCCTGCAAATTGCCCCTCAAAAACTTGCCACATAAAGCCAATACAATTGCAAATGTAAATGTATCGTATTGCTGATGTAATCCACTTCAAGGTTTTCTGAAGAGTAATATCTGCATATCATCTCAATTATTTTATATTGCAGCACCACACACATGAAGCATGCAAAAATAATACAAAGTCAGCATTTTTTATCTCATTACTTCATTTGGCTTTCATATAAATGATTTGTCTGCATCACAGGGCTACAGAATAACACTGAATCAACGTGCATCTAAGTCAGTGGAAAGACATCTATTGATTACAATGACCTATGCGCAAAAAATTAAGTGAATTCACCACTTGTAACTTCACAAAGAGATTAGAATAAAAAAAAACCTCAAAATCATAGGAGTTAAAATTTCTTAAATTTTTTTTGGTGACCTCATTCTCTTATTAGTAATACTGATTTAAATAATTATTCTAATTTATTTTAACATTGTCTAATTATTTGAAAAACAGATGCTTCAAATAGATCACATGCATGGCCATGGAGACCAATGTAGAAAAACATTTTATTTCATATGTACAGTATAAACTGTCATAATATTCATGTAAAAAGAAAATGTTTTAGTGAGCTTTTAGTAATGGAAACATTTTTATAACAACAACAAATCTGGGCAAGCAAAGTTAGGAATGTGAACTCTGGAAAAAATTCTAGACGTACCATATATGTTACTATTTTATACATGTTGCTCTATTAATTAAATGGGAAGTAGTCTTGATGAGTCAGGCCTTTGGGGCCAATATGGTGACAATCAAATATCCCAAAATTGGAGATCAGCATTTGCTGGGCAGTGTTGTTCCTTTTCTTTTTTTTTTTTTGTGCTTAAAGGATATGCTCTGCAATACCTCATGAAAGAATTACTAATGACCAGACGGTAATTATAGTTTAAGCACTAACCTCTAGGGTTTCCATAGTATCCACTGCTATTTTTATAAAAGTTATTCTACCACAGGAAAAGGATAATGTGGCTTTCCAGTGTAAAGGCAGCATTCAAACATCTTACATACTCTGAAACAGATATAGCCAGGAAAGCCATTCAAATATGCCACCTGGTAAATGTTTGACCACTTCACATCTAAGCCACAATATACTATCAAGATAAAGACGTTTTTCTATTTTAAGATGTGTTGGGGTTTTAAGAGTTCTCTTTTTATTTTCTTTTTCTTTTGAAAGAATTTTTTCCCCACACATGTACATTGCTGAGAGGGAGTCATTGCCAAGGTACTTGAGGGAGACAAAACCTAGGAAGAGGGGGTTGGGCGGGGCCCCTAGTTTCACTTGTGCTCTGGCGTTCAGAGGGGAAGGAGGCTGCATCGCTGTGNCTGGGTTACTGGTTCTGTTTGCTATCACTGCCATAGTTGTTGTTGTTTGTTTGCCTTGTTATATACATATATATATTAGTAAAGAACTGTTATTCCTATTCCTCATACATTTGCCTGAAAGCTCCTTAATTTCAAAATTATAGTAATCCAAAGGGAAGGGGGTTGCATTTTCCATTCCAAGGGAGGTTCCTGCCTTCCTTACAGACACCTGTCTTTTAAAACCAAGACAAGATGTCCAGAGAGAAGTTAGTGCTTCTGAGAGTGCTTCATATCTTAGATTTTGCTTGAAGATGAAGTTCTAACTTACATGGAAATTGATAGATTTAGACTACAACTAGAATTCCATTTCATGGGACATGCAGTTGCTTTCATTCTGATTCAATATGAATCATCAGGTATAGTTTTCTATGCAGAAGATATGTCCCAAAGTGGATTTTGATACATATTTTAGAAATAAAAAAAGAAAAAAAAATTACATTTTCATAGTATTCCATGTCTCATTTTATTTCTGATTCTGAAAAGAAAGTGTCACACAAATATATGTCCACAGACAGCTTTATTTCAGTCTCATCAGGAGAACCTTTCTAGCTAGATCTGGAAATGACAGTGTAGCTTTGAAAGGATATTATATTTAATAGACTGATGTTATTTTGTTTTGATTTTCGGAATCTTTTGTTCTATTGCTACTTAGCAGCCCACTAATTTCTATAAAACTTAATTATATGTTGAGTCATTTGATGTTTGTTTACTTATTGCTACATTCATGGCCACCCAAATATGTGCATACATTTCCCAAGCAACACTTTAATTCTAATTTTACTTTTTCATGGCTTCCTTGGAAACCAGGTCAATTATAGACATTTTGGTAGAAGAGAAAATTTACAGGAGGACTCAACAGATGTTAATATATATGAATCTAACTTGAAAAACAAAGGAGTCCACAGATCCAGTGTAAATTAGGGGTTTGATTAACAACTCATCAAAGTTAATTAAATGACAATTAACTGTCATTGACTTCAATAAGCTTTAGATCAGTTGTTAGTCAACATATTTGATACTTCTAAAGCAGATGGAATGTGTTCTTTTTTTTATTTCTTTGAATTTGCACTTTAGTAGGTGAGGTATTTCTATTAGGATTTTATTAGGTGTTAGGGTTCCCAAGGATCAAGGACAAGATTACGGTCTCTTAGCAGTTATCTATGATGCCAGTATTTTGAATTTTGTACATGCCAGTAGTTAATATTTTCTACAAAATAAATAGATATTTTCATTTTAATAATGCTAGAAGTGGCATATTATTGCCCTCCAGAAGTTATTTCTTATGTATATATATGCATATGTATGCACATACATGATATATTTGTGTGCAATGTATATCTTTCAAATGCACACAAACAATACATCTATTGAGTTATAAGCAAATTTCCCTATGAGAAAAAATTTTATTTGTATTTGAACTCAAATCATACAATAATTTTGCTTAATGTATTTCATTATTTTAGAGAATACTTGAGCAGTTTAAAATGACTGGTATTTCCTTTCTCTTTATGGTTGATACAGTAATAATTTTATCTTTTTGTAGAAAATTTTATTATATATTACTACATATGGTTGTGTCTTTATACAGTCACAGACAAATCACCTACATGTCCCATGTTCCTTAAACTCGACTAAATCATAGACTTTTTTTTGTCATTTAATAGCTCAAGTATAAAATATTCCTTTTCAAAAATAGCATCTGTTAAGTTAATGTATAGAAAATGCAATTTTTACTTTAGTTACAGTTTTGAAACCTAAAGACTGCCTTGTACAGATGAATCTTCATAGCCTAAAGAAAGACTTCAGGAATACTAATAAAATGTGATTATTGGTTTAAATCTTGTGTGTCCACCTTGTATTAAAAAACTCCCTAATGATTGCATAAAATCAATCATTGGGCTTTTGTTCTCTCTCTAAGTGCTAAGTGTATGAAAACGCCAGATTTTAAAAACCATCATGGCCTATATAATCAGACACTGTTGACAGAGAGCAAGCTTATGTTGCGTCAAAGCTACTTCAGCATAGCTGCTTCTCATGAAGCACAGTTTGGGGGATGCTGGTTCAGAAAGCAGAGTTTCTTTAA
The DNA here is from genome assembly GCA_013397815.1 of Aleadryas rufinucha. Classification (NCBI taxonomy): domain Eukaryota; kingdom Metazoa; phylum Chordata; class Aves; order Passeriformes; genus Aleadryas; species Aleadryas rufinucha. The sequence continues at coordinate 73,619 of VZTH01017159.1, read as the reverse complement.
CTTTCTCTCTTGCAAAAACAGGTCTCAGTTTTATCAGTACATGCAAATATTTTTGTCTTAAAACTCCTTTTGTCTCCCCTTAGATTTCCCAGCTAGAGTAATAGCGATGGGCAATAGTCATTCCTATTCCCACATCAGAACAGTACAGAAAGGCTGTTTGAGAAGGTTAATTCCTCTTACTACCTGGAAGAAAAGAACATTACCTCAGCATCTCTCCCAATTGAGTCTTGTCGATCACTGCTGCCAATCTAGTAAAATCTACTGCTAAAGCTAAAGAAAAAACCCATATTCGTATAAGAAATTGAGTCTGTGATAGCCAGGAAGTTTGGGCACTTGACGCTCATTCATATACTAATCACACTAGTACAATACTTAGAAGAAAACTATGTGTTGGCTGCCATTTTATTGTTGCTAGGTTGTTTGTTTGTTTGGGTTTTTTTTACATAACACTTGATTTCAGTCTTGATTTGTGTTGGACCCTGTGGTGAAAACGATAAAGGGAGGGAATATAGGATGTAATATCATTTGAAACCAAAGGCTTTGTATTTCTGTTTGGTGTTGCAGAGCCTAGTATATACAGTGCTAGAGCAAGAGCTGTGAGAACTACATTATAAAACAGTACAGCTCCAGAGTTAAACAATGTGACATTGTCAGGTCCCTCTTCCTTAAAATATTATGGGAATTCAAAAGGGAAATAACAGCTCTCCTGAGGGTTAGGCAAGTGTCTTACTTAGGAGAGGACTTATATTTCATCCCCTCTTATATAATTTGCTGCTTATGCAACCACCCCTGTCCTTGCAAAACTTTCAGTCTGTGGCCATGCAGTTAAAAGTCATTGCCATAATGCATCCACAAGCAGAAGAGAGGTGTCTGCACCAGTTTCAGAAAGCAGTCATGGGCACAACACACCCAGTGTGCCTGCATATCATATGGTTTCCCTCAGAGTCCCTGAAGTCTGCATGTGAAAAACTGATGCAAGCTGTTGTGGTCGCCTGCACAGATACTGGACATGCTCAGATATAAGGAGTCCTTTGTTTTCTAATGGGTCTTCTCCAGCTGCTTGTGGTTATACAAACCACAAACTCAACTTGCCTGGTCTTGAGCTCAGCCTGGGCATAAATATCAAGATGAAAATTACAGTTAGCTAGAGAAACTCTGATCTGTACTATGGAGTAGTAGACTAGAGACAAGGAGTACAATTCTCCCATTTTCAACAGCTCCCTTTGGCAATGGAGAGGCCTTAAAAAAGCAGTTTGACCTCAGAAGAGGAAATCAGGGGAGGAGAGAATATCAGGAGATGGATGAAACTGCTGTAAGCAAAAGGAGAGGATGTCATCAGTTAGAAAAGGCACAGTGACCTCTTTGGGGCAGTCCAAAACCTGAAAAATAGAAAAGTATTTAGTCATCTTCCTTATCTGACCACACAGAACATTGCACAAGATTTGACCCTTCTTCTGCTGGAAACATCAACAATCTATTTGCAATATAAGCAAAATAATGCTTGCTGGCTTTCTCAAGATGCAAGCTGTAGCTGTGCTCTGCACGGCAGGTGGACTGCATGCAGTCGAGGAATGGGGACTACTTAGATTCTTGCCAATGCCTCGAATCATGTCATCTCAGCAAGTACCCATGAGTTATGGTTCTGCAGTAATTCTCAGTTTGTTCTGAGGGAATCAATGTACAATAGGAGTGAATTCACTGCCCTGAGACCTGGTTTTAGCAGCTTCAAGTGATACATGTACTAAATATTCATATATAGCAATGATGAGGTTTTGCATCTTTGTGCAAGAGTATTTTTAAGCCTTGGATCTCTGACCTACACTCAGGCTCACATTCCCAATACTAAATGCAAGGATGAATTGTAACAAATTTCCTTCCAAAATTTAATTTTCTGAAGCCATTACATTATTGTTCTTCACACACATGGAGTTTCAGCCTGATGCACCAGAAATTATAAGCAATGTCAGCTGCAAATGAGATTCTCATACACAATAAATTCTCTCTTCAATAAATGAAGTTTCTAACTTTCATTCCTGAAATTCATGTTTCTTGCCTCCTAAAATTATCTTCTTACACACCTCAAAAAAATATTAATTTTCTAAATCTTACAAAAATTACAACAATTTCTTTCCCTTGTCCTTACCACTCAAGTTTGGGCCAAAAAAATCAATCACAGGTGTGGAATGAAGTTTCAGAAGTGTCAGATTGAGAATTCCACCTTTTAACATCAAAATTACACATTTAGAAATCAGAATGTGCCACAAGCTGGCACTTAGGAGAAATAAATATTATTAAAATACAAAAATCAAATATTTCCTCTCTGGCAATTTTTTACTTCATTAGAATTTTATATTTCTTTGAAAAATGCTGGAAAAGTTTTCTTTGTGTCTATTGTTCAAAAATAGTTACACATATATCCGTGTGCACGTTGCCAACCAAGGGGCTTTAAGAGAATGTTTCTCACTAAACGTGGGTACGTTGAGGTCCCTATGACTTCCCTCACTATACTCATGCTTCAAATTTCCTTTCCAACCAGTTTCAAATAATTTTCTGTACCATGCAGAAACCATGCTCAGTGATAATCAGGTATTGCCTGTTCTTCACATAGGTTTATAAAATATAGGTTCTAGGGAACAGCAGTTTTAAAGGAGTTATATACTGTGGCATCTTAAATGTTAAACTATTCACATAGAGTAGCATGGTCTTACCACAGTACAGGCACTGCATGCTCACCTGGAATTCTGGGGTGGTTTTATCTGTTTGAAGGCACTGTTCTTAAGGCACCAGAGTTTTAAACAATAGTTTTCATTTATTGTAATATAATACTTTCTCAACCAGTAAATTTTTCAGCCACTGACAGAAGCAGAACATAGAATTGTGTGTGTCTGTGTGTGTGCGAGTATGCAATACTCATTAATGCATCCCTATCTTCAGAGCATGCTTCAGTTACAATGTCTCCCAGTAAATTACAGAAAAATCACCATAATCCACTGCTCTCAACCACTGGGAAAAAAATCCTGGAAGTAAGGAAGATGCATGCATTTAAAAAAGGCATTTAGAACGCATTCACAAGAATAAGAATGATATATATATGCCAAAGTTTACTAATGACTATGGCTTTTATGGAGAGGTTAGTATTAGCTAGATAAATCATCTGCATTCCATTTTATCAGGCTTTCAAATGCAATTGATATCATCCATCTAGACCACACAGGTCTATACTTCAGGTAAAAATCCAAACAAAGTTGTGTGGTCTAGTTTGTTAGCACTGTAAAGACAACTTATTGTTAAGATTAAAATAAGCCTCTGCGTTTAAATCTATTTATAGCAACCTTCAATAAGTATGCCTGGATTTTTTTCACTTTCCAGGTCAAAGTCACAAAGGCTGTCAAAGGAAGGTGTAAATTACTCTCCTTTGCTACAGCAAATCCCTTTGCATAAGGGATGGAGTACATTTCAGCTCAAAACAGTGAGCTATTTCACTGCTACCTTTTCTCAGGATTTCTACAGAACAGAAGAGTGGGCAATTTAATTTTGATAAAGCTGTCAGTAGAAGTCATTGAAGAATCACAGACCTTGACCACCCCACTTTTATGTCAGAATTGCCTACTTTTAAAAGCTTGTAATAGCCCTTCATGCCAGGCAACAAAGAGAACTATAAAAAGAGATTGCGTCTTGTTTGTGATCTCATTCCCTCTAAGAAAGGCAATTAAAATAGCTTTCATTTGCTTTCCATGGAAGAGAATCAGCAAAGTGAGAAGAGTACTGTATGAATCCACCCATTTAACAGCTCTCATGGCACCAAACTGCAAATGTAGAAATAAAAACCCCTAATAATTAAAACACTTATGTCTGAGGGCCTATCAAGGTGTAATAGTCTTGGTATCCACCACAATGTAAATTTATTTTCTGCCCCATCACCTTAGTTCTTGATATACTCTTCCCCACCCATACATGCTCGCTCTCTGTGGCACTCCCCCAGCACAGAAAGTGGAACAACAGAGAGAATTAGGCTTCACAATACTCAAAAAAATTCAAAATAACTCCATCTGTCTTGTTACAACAGAAAAAGCTACATCAAACTGAGAGATACTCAAGACTCCTAAAATTATTATTTGGAAAAGGAGAAGAAGGTACCCAGTTGCAGTTCCACCTGTCAGAGCCTTCTAATAAAACAAGACATTTGTGGCTGAGTTTCCATGTGCACACTGGTCTGCTTCAGAAAGCCTGGGCAGACGACCAAACTCAGTTTGCAATCCTTCTTTCACAATTACAACTGGTCAAGGAGGTTGACTTATGTCTGCTATTTATAACTTATGCCCCGTGGCTTCTTGTTAGAGAGCAGGCTGTGCTGAGAGCAGCGTGATTGATAGTGAGTTAATGATTCCATTGTCTGCAGTAATGCAGAAAGTACAATTCTCATGCATCAAACTGAACGGGAGCTTTATTATCAAGGCTCTGTGCTTTAAAGTGGTGCTGTCACTAACACTCCTGAAAGGAACAGTGACCAGGACTGCAGGCACTAGGATGAGTCTTTGATATCCATGTTATTAATACTTCTGTTAACTCCTCAGGGTACAAAAGTCATAGAAGAGGACTCATCAGAATTTTTATGATGAACACATTAGGATAAACAGAAGAAGGACAATTTTTCACCTTGCCTAAGGTAATGTCTTGGGGTTTTTTCTTCAGCACTGCAATTAAGTGCTTGCAATCTGTTACTCAAAATAATTGTTCCAATTTTTTTAACTGCCTTTATTCAATGGAAGCATTGTGGGTTTTCCCCCTACTTTACCAGCCCTACAACACTCTACTTCCTTCATGATACCCTCACTAACGTGACTGGCAGTGCACGCACCACTGAGTGGCTTAAAATTCAGACATGTCTATGGAAGACAGGGAGCAGCCATCACTCTTCCTAGACAAACTTCACTTCTCCCTTTAATAAGTGAGGAACCTTAATTTCACCTTCACCATTCTGTGTCCCCCTTCAAAACTATCGACAAACCACAGGTCTGGATTCTGCACTGTGTGTCAGGTACAGATGAGGAGCTGGAAACTGTTGTGTTGGCTTTCACCTGTCTGCAGTCATTTCTTCACATGATATGGAGCAATATTACAGCCACTGACATTGGATCTGAAGTAATGTATCCAAGTATCTGGAAGTGTCACTAGCTGTAACCTCAGAGGCTTAGAACTACAAATCTGTCCTGCTGAGGGTACGATTTGATGAAAAGGGAAAAAAGCCTCAGCATCCTGTATTTTATTGCTCTGTGCTGAGACCTGGGATTCACAGAATTTTCCCCATAACCTTAGAAAATTCATAGATTTGTGTAGATATGCCCCATCATTGTGTTTTTTGAATATTTATCTCAATTAATAAGATGAAAAACTTGCTACAGCCTGATCTGTGAATAGGATTTAAGTTCCAGTACTTGTTTCATATTTTTGACCAAAATAATGTCAGTAAACTACTGTACAGCAGAATCTCGCTCAAAATGATGTTCAGTGTTACTACCTTCTCCCTAAAAAAAAAAAAAAAAAAAAAAAAAAAAAAAAAAAAAAAAAAAATAAAAAGAAAGGCAAAATAAAAATATTTTGCCCAGGAATTTTTTTCACAGAAATATATTGCCCAGTGTGGTGTAGAGTGCTGGATTTGCATGACATTTCCTGTGTGTGCACTGAACTGTGATCTCAGACACAGCAGAGGTGTTAGATACAGCCTGCATTCCCCACAGAAATATCTATATCTTTCAATCTCTGCCCAGAAATAAGTTTCAGACAGGCAAACAAGACATGTTCAGAAAAATCTACATGGATGATCCTCCCAATAAATATCAGCATCACAGTTGATATTTCACTTTTATTTGCCCATCACAATTTTACATACAATTTTATCTCCCACTGTGAAGAAAGGCAGACCTGAAATGATTCTATAGACAACATAATGTGCAATTGTGTGGGTCACAATAAAAGCTGATCCAAAGCCCCCAGTGCTGACATTCGTGGCACAGTCCCATAATGAAAAATAGAATTTTTTGGTGCTAACATTTAAATTTTCATACAAAGCTGGATTGAAGTCATGGCTGAATAAAAATCACAGGATGGGATCATACCTAGGCCCTAGTGTGTTCATGGTACTTATTTTCATAAAATCATACACCTCTATAGAAGGTGCTGACACAGAGTCCCACAAACAGTGCATTACACAGAACTGGCAACAGAGCAAACAGGGTAAATGTGAATTAAACATAGTGGCATTGGTTGTGCTTTTCATAAAGGTGTAAATGAGAACACGTCACAGAGGAAGAAAAAGAAACTGCCCCAGTTACAATTTTTTTCAGTCAACACCAGTGGAAGAAAATCAAGCCCTTATATCAAGCCCTTGTTTAGCCCATTATTACCAATGTTTGTGATGGCAAAGAAGGAAGCCTCAACTTCCTCTGAGAAAGGAAGTAATGAGTATATCAGACAAAAGAAGAATTTGCAAAGGACTAAAATAGATGACTCGGAGTAAAATAAACCCTGCTAATGTTTTGTTCTACAAACTTTCTAACTCCTTCCTAAGTATTATTCATCTTTATAACTCTACCGCTCATGTCTGAAATGTTGCCTAGATTTTTCTGTTTTCTGAAGATTATTTCATTAAATCCATTTACTAAAGAAAAGGTATATCTGGAAGAAGTCTTAGATTTATTTGAAGTATGCATAATTTTATAGGAGTTCAGAATTTGGAATGCTTTCTTGGAATAAACACTGATTTTTTTTGGTTGCAGTGCTATAATTTATAAAGTTTGGATTGATAACTCATGGATATAGAAGCAAGGCCATAGAAAAATGTTAAAACAGGTCTCTTTTCAGAATGATTTATCCTGATTAAAAAGTTTCTTTTACCATGCCCCACTCTTACAAATGGATTAAAAAGGAATTTTAGAATGTGGAAGCTTTTAGTTCATGTTCAGTGTTAACATTAAAACTGTTACATTCCCAGATAAACAGCATTTTCTTTTACTAATTTGATCGTGTGCCACTGCTTTAGGATGATATGCAGACGTGTACATTGACATCTCACTTTGCTCCACATTGCACTAACAAGAACTGTGAGGAAGGTGAGACACACAGTTCTGGTCTAGCATTTCTGTAGCTCCCAAATAAAGTAAATAAGGCAGTAAAAGACTTTCCCTCCATTCATATAAGCTTGTTTTTAAACGCTGGAATAGAGATTTGCCCCTTGGCAGTACTAGTAATGTTAGGACATCACCTTAGGATAACAACTTTAATTGTACAACCATAACCTTTCACCCCAATTATGTTCAGTCTGTGTTTATTTATTACTGAAGCCTGATGCACTTTTGATTTTGGGTTTTTTATTTTGCCTTGTCTTTTTCCCTAAGAAAATATGTAATGCCCCACACACACAATCATTAGAGGTCCCATGATTAAGGTTCTTTCTCTTTGACAAGTCTAAATACAATTAAAGTGTAACAAAGTCCTGAGAAAACTATTTCTTATTCCACTTTTATTTGTTCATCATGGTTTTTCTTCTCCTGTGGCTTTGTAATGTCACTTCCCACTTTCCCTCCCTTCTGTGAGAAAAAGAAGCCCTAAAATAATTTTGTGAAGACCTACAACTTGCTGAGTAACAGTCATTTTATGTGGTATCACATGACAAACATAACCCAAGACAGAGTAAGATGGATATAGTGTGTGACTTAAAGCAGTGCATATTAATTACAGATTTAAATCAAAACAAAGCAACTTTTCTCAAAACACTTGGTATCTTCACCTATTCACTAGGCCTAAACGTCATTGCTCTTGTCCAGTATCCTGACTGACTGCACTGACTTTAATTATGCTGACTTCAGTATAATGGCTGACTGTTGATTTCCCCGAGTTATGGGAAGGCAGTGCATGAACTCAGAACTAGAGAGCATTTAGTCACTTCTTACCCTCTTTTCAAGGATGTTTTTGTTATAGCATTTCTAATCTTCTTTGGAGACCTCATTCAATCTCAGAATAGAAGGGAGAAAGAAAATACCTGCTTTCTTAATACTTTAGGCACAATACATAAGATTCAGATGAACAGAACAGAATCACTGTTCCCATTCTACAGTGTGCAGGTATAAGTTGCACCCACATTAAGCTTGATTAACTTCAGAGGGCTTTTGCACAGACACAGCAACTCACTGTTAAGCTGTAAGTAAGGATATTCAGTCCCTAGATCCCAGTTAGTCTAATGTTTGTGTCTATAGGTGTCACACTAAAGACACAGGAAATCCAGCTTCTCTGAACAGGGACAGAGAGACCTTGTACTGGATTGTTTAAGATAGCTGTATTTTGTGCAAACATTTCAAAGGCAGAAAAAGAATACTGCCCTGAAGTTATGAAATTGCAGACGTAGTTAACATAATTTTTTTGGCACCAAGTTTAATTCAAAAGGATTAAATAAGTGTATTCATAGATTTTTAAACCAATCAAATCTAGAAGCCATTTCCTGCATTAATTTCCCAGCTAACTTAATTATACAGCCCCAGGCTCTGGCTCATGATCAATTAACAGAGCTGTAAAAATCTGGAGCCCAAGACTACCACATATTAATCACCACATCTGATGTAAGGAAAACAGCCTTTATTGTGGTTTCTGGATTTGAAATCAAACCAGTATCCACAGCTGATATAGCTGTGCTCTGCTTCAAAAAAAAAAAAAAAAAGTGTTTTTTTTATTAGTACTTCTCATGACTTAGAAAGATGTGGGAAAGATAGATTGTCATATAGAAAACAAGTCTGGAGAATATTTAAAGCACAATAATGTGTTCATTGTAAACTACTGAGAAAAACTATGTATATCTGCATATCTGGAGGAAAAGAGTTCGCTAGTGCAGTCCATCACATAGTCCAATACTGAAAATGTTTAATTGCTTTCCTCTTCATGATGCAAAAACTGTCTAGTTCATGCTCTCCGAGCAAATTAATCATAACAGCATGATGAGCAGTTCTGCCACGGTACCAGTTTGGATGCACATTCCCTTCCTGCTCCACATACATCTCAAGTTCACAGTGCTTTGCTAGGACAGTGGGTGCACTTCTCATTCTGATTTCATTTATCTGTCTTAGCAAGAGAAGAAATACGCGAGTATCAAAACAGTCTGCAGGTAATCACCCAACAGCTGAGGCAATCCTGTAACCTCCCAGTAAATTCAGATGGATTAAGGCTTCTGCAGAGGGAAGATGCTACCACTCTGGACTCTTCTATAAATATGTAACAAGAATATAAATAGCTTCAACAACACTTAGGGAGAAGAGTACCCAACCTTTACAGTGAAAGAACCTTTCTGTGGTCAGGCTGATGCATGTTGTGAATATATAATAGCCTGACAACAAATAACCAATGAAGAAAATGCACAGAAAGGAGGGGGGGAAATAAATACATGCATAAATAAATGCATATAGTTAGAACTTAGACAAAGTTCTAACTATACTGAAGATTACTTAAATTTCCTTCAGGAGAATATTTTCAAAGCAGTATCTTCAAGGCTTAATCGGCAAAATATCAGGGCCTTTTAGACTGCCCTGATATAAAGGTCCTTTGGAAAGGCTTCCAGTGATGCCTCCAAGCAGTGAATCATGCCTGTCATTTGCATACATTTAAACGTTATGTTGAACTGCTGCCACAGACACCCTGTAGAGACCAAAGGTGAACCATTATATTAGAATACACTGTTACAGTACAGCTTTTCCCAATTTACGTTGTTAAGGTGCCTTCTGGAAGGTCAAGCAGTTACACTTATATTTGAGAGTCAGGAAACAAATCATTAAGCTATATGTTAATGCAATTTTCCAGGGTACACATATACCACGAATGTCTCCTTAATACTTAGGTGCTAAAATAGGTGATGCCAGATGATCTTAAGCTACTCTATTTAAGTTAGATGCCTTTATATTTAACTCTCTTTACTCTTCAAAAGAGCTGAAAAAGGAAGCTAAATCTTCTATTTTAAACAACTGCAATATGTTAAGGGGATAAGTGGAGCCATGACCTGATGAGATGATTGACTGGTGTCATCTACCTAGAATTCTGTGAGGCCTTCAACATGGTCCCTCATGATATCCTTATCTCTATATTGAGGAGATATATAGTTGAAGGGTGGACAGTTCAGTAGATAAGGAATTGGCTGGATGGACACAGCCAAAAAGTTGTGGTCAATGGCTCTATGTCCAGGTGGAGTCTGGTACAAATGGTGTCCCTCAGGGCTCTCTCATGGGACCAGTGCTCTTCAATGTCTTCATCAATGACACAGGCAGTGGCATCGAGTACACCCTCAGCAAGTTTGCAGATGACACCAAGATGAGCTGGGCAAACCAAACACCTGAAGGGTGAGATGCCATCCAGGAGAACCTGGATGAAACTTCAGAAGTGAGTTCACGAGAATAACACGAGGTTCAACAAGTTCAAGTGCAAGAAAATGCAGATAGGTCAGGGCAATCCCAGACATGAGTACAGACTGGGAGAAGAACTCTTTGAGAGCAATCCTCCAAAGAAGGACTTGGGGATGCTGGTGGACAAAAAACTTGAGATGAACAGGCAATGTCTGCCCACAGCCCAGAAGCCCAACAGCATCCTGAGCCACATCAAAAGAAGTGTGACCAGCAGGTGGAGGGAGATGATTCTCCCTCTCCCCTTGCCCCTCATGAGACACCACCTGGAGTGCTGTATTCCAGTTTGGAGAACCCAGCACAGGAAAGGCATGGAACTGTTGAAGCAGGTCCAGAAGACGCCACAAAGATCATCCAAGGGCTGCAACAACTTTCCTGTGAAGGCTGCTGAAAGTTCTGGGATTGTTCAGCTTGGAGAAGAGAAGGCTCTATGGAGACTTAATTGTGTCCTTTCATAATTAAAGGAAGAAAGATGGGGAATGACTGTTTACATGGGCAGATAGTGATAGGACAAGGCAGGGAGTGGTTTTAAAGTCAAAGGGGAGAGATTTGGATTAGAAAAAACTCTCTATGTCAGAGGGTGTTGAGGTGTTGCTCAGGCAAGCTGGGGATACCTCATCCCTGGTAGTATTCAAGGACAGGTTGGATGGGGCCCTGAACAGCCTGATTTAATGGAAAGTGCCCCTGCTCATGGTAGCAGGGTTGGAACTAGATGATCTTTAAGATCCCTTCTAACACAAGCCATTGTATGATCTTATGAAAAAACCTTACAAAACTCCATGGTTTAGTTTTTTGCTAAATGACCAATTACATGAACTGCATAAATTCCTGGGATATCTGGACTTTTACATATGAGAGTCCCCTTGGTCATTTCATCCTAAAGTTGCATATTTAATATATCTTATCATGTTCCTGTAGGTCACAGAAGATTTTAAGAAAATGTCAGTGAATACATACCTTTTCGGGCACCCCTATGTTTAAATAAACATGATTTCTTAGTAATAACAGTGCCAGATTTCAGACGCTGTATGATATTTGAAAGCAATGCCTTCTTGATTAGTAAAGACCTCAAGCACATCACCTCAGATGGGTTTATTTTTGCAGGGGGAGGAAGTAATTACTCCGAACCTTTACATGGTCCTTCACTCGAAGGATATATTAATACAAGTTTAAAGCAAAAGCAGTTTGACAAAATTCCCTTTAAACTGTCTAGAAAATCTTAAAGGTACATAGACAATTGAAAATTATGAGGGACAGAAGAAGGAGTCCCAGACCTGTGTTTCAAGTACCCAGGAACATGACCTAAACATCAAACTTCAAATGATGAGATGTGAGGATGTGCTCCACCATTCCTACTCGTGCTAGACTGACAGCAATTGAGAGACGGGACTCCACTTGGTGCAAGCAAAAGCCATTTATTTCTTAACACTCGCAGTTTATATACTCTGAGATAGGAGGGTAAAACTTTCAGTTACCCTCCTCCTCATCTCTACTTCTCTGTAGCAACCACAGTCTCTGCCAACATTCTCTTTGTATAGTTGTGGTGAAACACAATGTTCTTTTTCTGTTCCATTCTTCTCCTTGTCTTGGGGGTCTGATTACTTTTCCCATAGTTTCTGCCCCACCAGGGCCAGAAGATCCATGCCACTCTCAAGCTCCAGGGTCCTTTCTGTCCTGTTTCCCAGCTGTCCCCCCACACTAGACTCTGTACAAAAAGGACATAAAACTTTCAGGATTTTTCCCAATTCATACCAGAAACAGCCTCTTGGAAACCCACGGAAGAAACACTAGACATGGGAGTCATGGATTCTGGGCTCAGGCTCAAGGACTGCTACAAGTGTTACTTCTGTTTAATAGATAGGACATTTTTCTTGGAAGTGAGGGTTTGATCTCCCCCTGCAAGATACATTTCACAGGTGAGTGTTCAAACCAAAAGACTATTATAAATGGTTTACATCCATTGGACACTACTACTACTACCATTATATTTTAGAGTATATTAGTTCCCCAGTAGGACGGCTCAGCACTTTAAATTATGTGGAGATTTTAGGCTGTGAATTTCAGCCTCACAGGCACAGTGAAGAGCATAAAACTCAGGAGAAAAGTGGATTGCAGAAACACTTTAGTATTCACCACTTTCTGGTTTTGATGTTCAATCCCATTCAATGCTGACTGTTGTAAATTCAATTCCTTGGCACCTTGCTATCCTATATGTTGCTCAGGGACAGCCAACATCTAGCTGGGGTTATGAATTCAACTCCACAATGCAGGTATGCCAAAACTCAGCTGAATTCTGTTGGCAAGGATAACTTTTGGTGAATATTTTCTTCATTTCTATTTACAAATCCTCACCAAAAAGGATAGGTTTTTCCAGGTTAGAACTAAGAAGGAAATGTCAAGGTTGGTGTGAAATCAGGGATGTCTCTGATGTTCCAGCTTCAGAGATCTCTCTGCCATTTCAACTATAACATCTAATAGAGCAAGTAAAATAGGAAAACACCTTGTTCACTTCCATTTTGACAGAGATGTAAGAGGAAAAAAAAGCTGATAAGGAGAGGTACCCTGACTGTTATACCAGTCATCCAGATATTCAACCCATTCTCATGTTTAATTTCTCTCTGTGACTCTTTCTCCATGATTTTGTTCTTCTGCCTGTCCTTCATTATCAGCTGTCTCAATGTTGTCTTTTCTTCATATTATAGTTAAAAACACTCGTTTTTCTAGTCTACATCTCCATTCCTAGGCAACTAAACTCTCTCCATCAAACACATGTAATTAATTTCCTTTTGAAACAATCTGAGCAATTTCTTCTTTAATCAAATTATAGCCCTAGTCCAAATTAATCCTGTGTTTACCCTCCAGCAGAAGGAAATTTAAATGCATAGTTTCTGCCAAAGAAGACTTTCAACCTACTACTGCTGACTACCCAACCTACATTGATTGGGTAGTCAGGAGTCATAGCAAAAACTCCCAGAGCCTCCTTGCTTCCCCTCCCTTTATTTGTGCTAGCACTGGATGGCCAGACAGATTCTTGGCTGGTGAGAGCAGATGAGCACCTCAAGCCATCTCATGGGTCATTGTTTGACCTCACCCAGACCAGGGACCATACTGCCCTCCCCCTCTGCCACCAAAACGTTGCCACAAAAACTCAATACAAGTCATTCAAGGGTAAGAATATTGTGAAGACATTGATACAGCAGCAGCAATACCACCATTTCTGATTTTGTCCCGTGGATGTCCCAGAGCTTCCAAAGTTGAGATGAATATCCATAATGCAGAGAAATATTTTCTTTATTCTCAGTGTATTGCTAAAGGGGTAGAAATTTGGATAGCTTGTGTGGCTATGTGACGCTGCGGTCTGGGATCTGCCCAGGGAAGCACAGCGTCCTTCCTGAGGATGTCACAGTGGGTCTCCTCAGTTAGCTCGGGCTGGTTCCGCAGCTAAGCGAGCAAGTCCCCAAACGACCGGGTGGTCAGCGCGTCCGCAGAGGTAAAGAGGCATGAGAGGGGTTCCCCATATAGGTTCCAACAGGTTTATTGGAGGGTTTATGGACGAAGAACAGTTTGAGGGAAGTGTCTGAGGTTCTTATAGCGCAGGGAAAAGGAGTGGAGAAAAGGGAAACAACCAATGGGGTACAACAACAGGGGTGGAGTTAACAATACGACACCCAATGGGGATAACAAGGAGGAGGGAACCAGGGCAGGGAGCCAATGGGGTATCGAATACAGAAGAAATTTCTAGAACTTATGCATATGAAACAGGAGTAATGAATAAACATGAACTCATGCATAAACTGGGAGTCAACCATATAAACCAATCACTAACCAATATTCAAGTGCAGGACGTATCGGGCTACGGGAGCCCAAAATAGGTAAGGGGCTGATCTTTAGACCTTGGTGCCCGTGCACCAGGACTCTGAACTTTGGTCTGCCTTTAAGACAGCTACATGCACCACAACATCTGTCATCTCTTAAATTTCAAGCATCTGACTTACTGATCCCAATAATATTCTTTTAATCTAGTTGATTGTATAATGCATGCGAATTTCACATATCCTAAACATACCTTAATGTCTTCTGTTATCTTTCCTATGCTGCTTTTCATCTGAGATCAAAAGCTGTGACATCTTAACGGATGCCACTTAAAGGTATGGAAGAATGGGGGCCAAAAAAAATTTTTGATTGTATGAAAACTGAACTAGAAGAAATAGTCAAAATATGTTGAAAACCTTATGCACTTTCGTTTTGGTTGTTTGGGGGTTTGGAGTGTTTTTTTAAGAATATCATCATGACGTTTTTTGCACTCAATTATCAGGCTTCAATTCCTTGCACTCAGTTGGCAAAACAATATGCTCTCAGGTTTAAATGTTGCAAGAGTACTTTTTCTGCCTCAAATATATGTCATGAGATGGAATAGAATTAGTATGAGTTCAAAGTTGTACATATCTGCTTTCAAAATCTATTACTTCCCATTTTTTTAAGAGAAAATGACCAAAGCCACAGACCTTAGAACAAGATTTCAAACAAAAAGGTAGTACGAAAGTTTATAAATCTATGCATGAAGCAATTTTCTCTTTTTTGGAAAGCGTATAATAGCTTATTAATATAATGGAACCCTGTTTTCATGCTGATAAAATTAAGTTAGTTTGCTTTGGTTTTAACAGTACCTATGCACAGCACAATTGATTGGTTTAGAGCACAATGTTGCAAGGTGCACCAACTGCCCTGAACATTGAAATGTAAAAGGTGTGATAATAGTATAGTGAGACGGAATACCTTTTTGAACAATTTTTTAAAAAATAGATTAGAATTTTCATCATTCTATAAATAATATATTTTGTTTTCACATGAATTTTGTTTCCTTGTGCTTGTTCTGCCTCATGACAACATATAGAAAGCATTATTTTATCATAAAGGAAAAGAACTTGAGTTCAGCAGGAATAACTTTATTTAAAGGACCATTTCAATGGTTTTTTTAAAAAGGTTATTTTTATTTTTTCTTCAAAGGTTTTATTTGTTTTTATTATATACATATGTACATAATTGTATATAAATTTAAATTCTTCAGGTCTTCACTGAAGATTTCATCATGTAACAACTCTTCATAATTTGCTTGGTACAAACTAATTATTGCATTGTTGACCATAGCTATAAATAAAAAAATTTTAAAAAACTTCAGTGGGAAAGAAATGAGAGAGTCAGAATGAAAAATTAGTCAAACTGTAATACATCACAAGGAAGCTCAATTTAAGATTTGCATAGTATCATTTTTTTTCACTTTAAAAACCATTAAAGACATTTTAGGTTTAAGAGCATAGTTCTCCAGACTTCTGGTTTTCCATTTCTGAATAGTAGCTCGGGCTTTTTTTCACTTTTCATATTTACAGCTCTAAAACTAATAAAACATACTGTTCCTGGTAATAATGCTTTACATTCCTCTCAAGGGAATGAAAGACATCTTTAAGAGGTCTCCAAGATCCTGAAAATGGATCAAAAGAAATCCAAGCAATTGAAACAGTCATTCTTGAGCACTCTCCTACTCGTTCCTGCTGAAAAGTCTATATATTTTTTCTATAGTAAACCTTTCACATTCTCTCTATCACTGCAGGTTATTGTGTTAACAAATAAGGTAGTGTGCTTTTGGTGTTGCTCTGACACTATATCACTACACCACATGAAAAGAGTTTTGTAGTACTGCAGCTATGCCATATTTGCCCTCAGTTTCACCTTTACAAAATGGTTTGTCTTTAACTACAAAGAATTCAGCTGTGGGAGATGGATCTCTAAATGATCTCCCTAGACAGCAAGCCCACAACTGTTTGTGCCACCACAGTTACCAGGCTGCTGGGTGGTTCCTTACTCAGACCTGAAAATTAAGAAAGGCACCGAAGAATGGTGGTGGTGCCAGAAGAAGTCTGCAGGGCCATTACAGCAGGTGGAAAGACAGCAAAGTTGAGTAAAAGGTACCTGTGTCCGTCAGAAGCAGAGATTCTGTGAAATTCTGGTGGCTAGGAGGGAGGCAAGGGCTGCCAGATGATGCTGGACAACAGAAATGAGATGGGTAGTACAATAGTAAAAGTTCCCATTCCAAGAGTGTAGAAAAGAATCTGGTGAAAAACAGAACATTTACTGAAATGTTCAGTACGAACTCCAAAATATATATCCTGGCTTGATATTTGCAAGTCCTCACTGAATTTGTTACATCAAGTTGGAAAAAGTTTTGTACAGTTTATTCCAACTACCAAAAGTTCATAAAAATAAAGAAAAGTTAACAACTTACTGAAAGCAATAGCCTTCTGTCTCTGCAGCTCCATTAAAAACCCTATTTAAAAATTAAGAATTCTAGGATTAGACTTGCATTAAAAAAATTCTACTTAAAATACATTTTTCTTACTATGCCTCTGGTAAAGCAAAATCAAGCAAATATTAAAGAACATAGCTATACATATTTAATATGATTAATTTTTTAGTGCTGTCATTATTAATTTTGAAGAAATCTGCATTGATTTACAAACGTAGTAGATTCCTCAAGAACGCTGCATTTTCCAGAAATAAAAAATACTCTTTGCTTACCATCTCTCTCTCTCTCTGAGGATTTAACATAATTTGCTAAGTCTTACCTTGTGTCTGAGCAAAAAGAATGTTAATCAGAGATTTTTAACTCTGAGGCAGAATCCCAGTAAGACTTTCACCACAGAAGTTGACTTTTACACTGTTCATTGCATTTTATGCACTTTATGCATTAAGAACTTCATAAAAGGCATGGAGTGAAATCAAAGTTCTGTTTGGAACACAACTTTCTTTTTGAGTTTCTGGCCACATCTTCAATATGATTCATATATGTCAGAAAAATACAGTTTAAATGGACGTTACTAGAGGTTCTTGATTAAAGATCAAATTAAAGCAAAAGTTCCAGTTTGACAATATCAAAATCTCACCACTTGCTCATGAGAGTTGGGCAAAAACTATAATGCCATAGCATTTACTCCATTTGATTTCTATCATCCTGACATTTGAGATCAGTTCTCCAGATGAACCTTTCCCTTTTGTGAGCTGCAGCATTATTTGATTCAGAAAACACATTCCTCTGGTTTTATATCTGATCTGGAATAAAGCCTCAAGGGACTAGCAGGATGAAAATGTAAAGATATGATTCATGTAGAAGTCTATAAAAATACAATTTGATGAAAGAAGTGCAAAGTATGAGGAAGGGAAGCAGCAATTACTGGCTTTTCATGTATATGTGTATGTCTAACTAATATATGATCAAAATCACCTATTAGTTAGAAGGAAAGAGTAGACTACCCTTTCAAATGCACACGTGCCACAATTTCCAAGGAAGTCAGGAATGTATAACAGTATTTGAGACCTAAAATGACATTTTCCCTCTTACTAATTTTCTTTATAACCCCACCACTCTTGGGATCATAATTGTTTCAAGGTGTGAAAATGTGTATAAATGAATATTTTTCTAGAACGTACATAAAATAAATCATATTATGCATACTCTACCTTTAAACTCAGGCAGATCAAAACCTCAAGTGAGTGGGCCGATGGATAACGAGAGAACTGCAAGCCTGGATTTCAACTGAGACCAGAAATAATTTGCTTACAGAGTTAGCAATTCATATTCTTTCCTGGAGTGTTGCCCATTCTAGGATTTGCACACTTCTCTGGCCCCCACAGAGGATTGGCCAGATGTTCAACAGCACATGTGTAACACACTTGCTTCACACTGAAGCATTTGGCTTTGTTAAGGCCAAAAAATGGGAGGAGATGGGGAGGAACAGTGGGAAGGAAATGACAGTTTTAGGCACCCTGCTGGGACACACAAATGCATCCAGAAGCTGGAGACAATGGTTACTTAATGGAAAACTGACTGTCTACTGACACTACACAATCAACTCAGAGGAACAGTAGTCTTCAGGACTGGCCCATGACTGGGTAACTCTTGCAAGAAGGAACTGTGTGTTCCCCTGCCTCACTTGGGATGTACTTTTATGCTTTAACAGCAGGTCAATCAACAGCTGAGTGAGGGGCTGAAATACTACTGGCTGTGGTGATTCCCAGACTCCTTCCTGAGGAAAAAGTGCTGTTCTCTGTCAGTGATGGAGGGCCACAGTAGAGCATGTTATGTGTAATGGCCGTGATACAGAAACTGGGAACCTAGCCTTAATAAAGACTGGGAAAATTTATATATGTATTTATTTGCTGAAGTTTGAAAGTGTAAGTTTCATATTAGTATGTTTAATTAAATATGCATAATAGCAGAGGGAAAGTCTGAATATAAAACAGCAGTTAATCTGTTGCAGCATTGTTTAGGGAAAGAAAAAGCATTCTGATCTTTAATATGCTAAATATCTATAGTATTTCACACTCAAAATAAGCAATTATTTTACAAAAAGCTAAAAAGCTGAATACTCAATACTGTGATCATGTCGAAGTATGGTCAAGCTGGAAAGCCTTGATACAGCTGATATTCATCAGCTCCCATTTGTTGCCCATGGAAGAGTATCTAAAATTTCCTAAGAGCTAAAAAACTCCACTCTAATTACTGGACTCTTAAATCAAGACTTTAAGAAAAAGTACCCTTAACACAACTGAAAAAATAAGCATGCTAGAACATCTGTTGGTATTGTATGACCTATAAAATAAGCACTAAGATAATATATTTAAATGTTTTTTTCTTATTTAGACCACTGTAAATATCATACTTATTCAGTAATATTTCCAGAAACTATTTTGTTTGTTGGCAGGAACAGAATCACCTGTAGGCTGAGTCCTCAATCTACAGTGACACATTTAGATGTGTTTTTTACTAAAAAGTACTCTTCACAGAATCATAGAATTCTTAAGTTTGGAAAAGACCTCCAAGATCATCAAGTCCAACCTTTGACTGAACACCACCGTGACAACTAAACCATAGCAGTAAGTGCCATGTCCAGTTGTTTCTTGAATGCTTCCAGAGATGGTGACTCCGCCACTTCCCTGGTCAGCCCATTACAACTCTTGACAGTCCTGTCAGGGAAAAAATTCTTCCTGATTTCCAACCTGAACCTCACGTGGTGCAGCTTGAGGCCAATTCCTCTTGTCCTGTAACTTGTTACCTGAGAGAAAAGACCAAACCCCACCTGGCTACAATCTACTTTCAGGAAGTTGTAGAGAGCATTACGGTCTCTTCTGAGCTTGCTTTTCTCTGGAATAAACAACCCCCACTCCCTCAGCCATTCCTCATATGACTTACTCTTAGACCCTTCACCAGCTCTGTTACCCTTCTCTGGACACACTCCAGCACCCCAATGTAGTGAGGGGCCAGAACTGGATTTGAGGTGGCCTCACCAGAGCCAAGTACAGGAGGACAATCACTGCCCGGGTCCTGCTGGCTGCACTGGACACACTCCAGCACCCCAATGTAGTGAGGGGCCAGAACTGGATTTGAGGTGGCCTCACCAGAGCCAAGTACAGGAGGACAATCACTGCCCGGGTCCTGCTGGCTGCAGGCCACTATTGCTGATACAGGCCAGGATGCCATTGGCCTTCTTGGCCAGCTGGGCTCACTGCTGGCTCATGTTCAGCTGCTGTCAGCCAGCACCTCCAGATCCTTTTCCACCAGGCAGCTTTCCAGCCACTCTGTCCCCAGCCTGTAGCACTGCCTGGAGTTGTTGAGACCCAGGTGCAGGACTCAGCACTTGGCCTTGTTGAACGTCATACAATTGGCCTCAGCCCATCTATCCAGCCTGTCCAGACCTCTTTGCAGACCCTTCCTGCCCTCCAGCAGAGCAACACTCCCACCCAACCTGGTGTTGTCAGCAAACTGACTGAGGGTGCCCTTGATCCCCTCATCCAGATCATCGATAGATATTAAACAGAACTGGCCAATACTGAGCCCTGGAGAAGCCCTCTAGTGACCGACCACCATTCACCAGCACTCTCTGGGCCTGGCCATCCAGCCAGTTTTAATTCAGCAAAGGGTGCACCTGCCTAAGCCATGGGCTGCCAGCTTCTCCGGGAGAATGCTGTGGGAGACAGTAACAGAAGCTTTACTGAAGTCCAAATAGACAATATCCACAGCCTTTCCCTTATCCACTAGGCAGGTCACCTGGTACTGAAAGGAGATCACGCTGGTCCAGCAGGACCTGCCTTTCCTAAACACATCCTGGCTGGGCCTGATCCTCCGGTTGTCCCATACATGTTGCTTGATGGTACTCAAGATGATCTGCTCCACCACCTTCCCCAGCATCAAGGTCAGGCTGAGAGGCTGATAGTTCCCTGGATCCTCCTTCTGACCCTTCCTGTTGATGAGTGTCACATTGGCCTAGCTCCAGACCTCTGGAACCTCCCTAATTAACCATGACTGATGATAAATGGTGGGAAGTGTCTTGGCAAGCTCCTCTGCCAGCTCTCTCGGTACCCTTGGATGAATCTCATCTGGCCCAATAGACTCATGAATGTCTAAGTGACTCAGCAGTTCACTAACTACTTCCTCCTGGACAGCAGGTGGTACAGGTGCTCCCCATCCCAGTCTACCAGCTCAGGGGGCTGATTGCCCTGAGGATAATTAGTCTTTCTGTTAAAGACTGAGGCAAAGATGTCATTAAATACCTCAGCCTTTTCCGCATCCTTGGTTACACTGTTCTCCCCCACATCCAAAAAAGGATGGAGATTTTCCTGGGCTATCCTTTTGTTGTTAATGTCTTTATATAAACACTTTTTATTGTCTTTCACAGCAGTGGCCAGTTTGAGTTGCAGCTGAGTTTTTCCTTTTCTAATTTTCTCTCTCCATGACCTAACAACATCCTTGTATTCTTGTCTGCCCCTTCTTCCAGAGGTCATAAACTCTTTTTTTCACCTGAGTTCCAGCAAAAGCTCCCTGCTCGGCCAGGAAGGTCTTCTTCCCCAACAGCTCATCTTTTGGTACATAAGGATGTCTTGCTCTTATGCCTTTAAGATTTCCTTCTTCATTGTGTCCAGCCTTCCTGGACCCCTTTCTTATTAAGGACTGTTTCGTGGGGACTCTCTGAACCAATGTCCTGAATAGGTCAAAGTCTGTCCTCCAGACAAGGCAGAGGTTTTGTTGACCTTTTCCTTACTACGCGAAGAATTGAAAACTCTCATTTGTGGCAGATATGCCCAAGACAGCCTCTGACTAGCACACCTTGCACCAGCCCTTCTCCATTTTTAAACAGATTCAGACCAATTAGCTCCTACCTTTACAGGAAGAAAGCATCTCTTCAGTGGCACCTTGGGTGGTCTGTGATTCCCAGTACACTGCCTGCCTGGCACCCCATACAGTGCTACCACTCAAGTCCCTGAACTAAATATACTATTCAGAAATAAATTTGCATTTTCTATGCCTTTGCTGAGCAAGTACAGGGCACAACTTATAAACACGACTTCTATACAAAATTACTCTGATTGAGGAAAGACCATGTTATGGACACTCAGAACAGGAATCACAAAGTTACCAGGCTGAGATATTAGCCAGGATATTGGTGCCAGATTCCTCTTCTAACACTGAACAACCAAGTGCCTCCTCAGTGCCAGAAGTATTGCAGGATGTTCCATGTGAAAGGGACACAGAAACTTTTTTAACCAAAAGAAAAAAAAAAGAAAAAGAAAAGAAAAAAAAAAGAAAAAAAATGCAGACTTTGAAACAGAGGCTCTATTTGGTTTTTTATTAATGTACTTAGTCAAGTATATATATATATGTATTATATATTTTGTTCACAGTCTCTAAAAGTAATCCTGTCAGTGTGACAAGATGTTTTGTCAAATTAATATTATTCAAAGAGCAAAGAAAATTTTTGTGTCCTGCCATCCCCTGTTTTTCCCTTTTGTGTCTGCTTCATTGTAGTAGGGTTCTTTCAGTTAACCAAATACTTGTGGTTCTGCTGCAAAACAGCCAGGTGGGCTGTGCTGGCAGTGAGCCTGGGGAAAGGTAGGCTAATGGCCCGGTGAACATTAGAAGGGCAACTGAGGAAAATGGGGACTAGCAGCTATTTGTAAGGCAATGTGTAAAAATGTGTTTTTTCAGATTTTAGCTGGGTTGTTTAGTGTGAAAGGAAGCAAGGGAAAATGGATTGATACTTTCAGAGCCAAGGAAACTACTCATATTAGGCTTTTGAGTGGTTTGCTTTTTATTTTTTAACTGTTTTAAGTTTTGCTTTGAACAAAGACAAATGCTTCTCCCTTGTGGAAAAAAACAAAACATAATATTTTAATTAAAATAGTCCCACTGCTCATGTGAGTCTGATGACAGAAGTGTAAATATTAAGTGACAAATTGAGACAACCTGATAGTATTAATGTTTGTGCTAAAAACAAACTGTAGGGTCTGGAGAAATGCTGGCATGTTAGTCTCCCCCAGGTAGCACGTGGACTTGACAATTTAATGCCCAGAAATGTTAGAGAAAGGTATGAGAAAAGACTGAAACATTCTGATACTTCCAAAAATTTATATCTGGTGTACCTCGAACCTAACCAATGATCTTGTAAAGGACACAAGAATGAATAGATCATCATTTACATATTTAAAGTAGAAGACCTTTATTTTCTGATTACTTTTGAAGAATAGTCCTTAGCCTTCAGAAAAGATACTCATAGGTGCACATGGATAGTTTGCTCATTATTTTTATACATATCTACAGTTTTTCCAGACTTTATAGAGCCTCAGTAATACTTTCTCACTAGGGATGATTGGAACAGTGCACGATCAGTTAAGCAATTTGTACACCAAATTCATCAGGGTCAGGATAAACCAAACATGGCTAAGCAATGTAAGAAGGAGAATGTTGCATGTAAGTGAAACATAGAACATGGAATTCTAAGTAATAAATAATAAGTCTCTGTCTAACAACCAGCATCTATTTACAGACATTACCAAAAAGCTTGAGCTATATAAAGCAATTAAAGGTAACTGGCAATTGAATATCTAATTCCAAAGTTGCTCCCTCTTTAATGCTTATGGGATGGGTGGTGCCAGAACTTCCTCACTGGAGATAAAATTATGCTTTTAAATATTTTCTAAAATTATAAGGTTTATTTTAGGAATACTTACTAGTTAGGAACTGAACAGTTAACCAGTCAAATGAAAAGCATGCAGGAAAGACCTTAATGCTTAAGGCCATCAGCTGAAGCAGGGAAAACAGAATTTATAATTAACAATATTTTTCTTTAGATCATTTTTATTTTATCCAGAAACAGTTTACTGTAAAACACACGGCCCAGTTCTTCTTCTTTCCAAGTGCAATTAGATATTTTTTTCTAATTTCTTCAAGACCAGGAAAAACTCTGCATCTTCTGCTGCCATATTCCTTTAAGAGCTTTGGCCTCTTCCACAGAGCTGATGTTCTCATCAGGAGGTCAGACAGGCTTGATCTGTAGCAAAAGTAGCACTTCTGTTTGTTCTCCAGGTAACAAAAAGGAGAGTTGGCCTTGTATCACTGCAGTAACAGATTCCTGTGTGAGTTTCTCAATACTGATTTTATAAGGCATTTATATCTGTGAAAAAGACGATGTGAAAAGTGCAGTAAAAACTTTTGCACCTCATAAGAAAATATAAGAAATGTCTCATATGCTTGCAGTAGTAGTTTTTTAATAATGACATATGAATCATTTAAGAATCAAAACCAAGGAAAATCTTACTAAAAAAAAGTATTCTGAAAAACTTCACTAAAACGAAACACAAATGAATAGCAAAAGTATATGGGAAGAAATAAAGAAAATATAACATGTAATCTATATAACAATTATAAAATACATGGAAGAAAGTTCTATAAAACATTAGATAAAAGTGAAAAATATAAACAAATACAATGAGAAAACTGAGCAACCAATAGACTTTGAAAGGAAGCATGAAATGTTTAAAGCTTTCTCTGGTACAGTCTTCACAAAAAAGCTAACTGTCCAGATGCTTAACTTAATTATTATTAATGAGCATATAGGAACACCAGCCTGAGAATGTAATGATCAATTAAATAATTTGAATATATTCAAGTCGTTATGACTTGACAAGCATCACCCCAAAGTACATATAGAGTTAGTCAAAGCCTTTCTTCACAGGTGCAGGAGAAACGAGAGAGGTCTGTAGAAGGTGAAGAAGTTCTAGAAAGTCAGAGAACAAGCATGGGAGGTTAAAAGGGACGCAAGGAACTACAGAAGAGTCAGCTTTTCTTTGATAGAAAGATAACTGAAGCAAGTTATTAAACAATCAATTTGTATTCACCTAAAGACAAAATGCACCAACATGAATTTGTCAAGAATAACTCATGTCAATGTAATTCAATTTCTTTGACAGGATAACAAGATCTGAGGAAGTAATAGATGTCAGATTCACATGACACTCATAAACCAACTGGGAAAATATGGTCTGAGTAAAGCTGCTGTAAAATCTTGCCCAGAAAGCTTGATAATAGCTTGTTGGAGAATGGATAGAATATATTACACAATGCCCTTCACAAGACTGACCTGATATTATCCAATATTTTAACTAATAATGTAGGTGTATGTAGAAAGTTCATGAATGACAACAACTTGTGAAGGATTTCATTTCAAAAGGCAGAACAGGAATTCAAGCTGATCTTGAAAAAAAACGGAGAAGCCACAAAGATCTGGATATAGAAATACGCATAGTACTAAACATGGAAAGGAGAAATCAAGTGCATAAGGAAAGGATGAAAAATTTGTTGGGCAGAGAGATTTCAGAAAGACGAGATGTTGTGTCAGAAAGGAGGAAATCTTACTTCTATGAGCACTGATGATACACATGGCCACCTGTGAGGCTTGACTGTCACTGTTAGGGCGTATTGAAAGGGAGTCCACATCTAGTATTGGTGAAATCAGCATAAGATGGATTCAACACATTAGGATGCAGAAGAGAACTCCAGACAAAGACCAAAAAAAAGGCCAAAAAATATTTTAAGATTTATGAATAAGGACTGAAAAAAAAGGGTCCAGAAAATAGAGAACTGAGGGCAGAATGTAATATTAAAATGGTAAATAATCAGTTTTATTCACATATACTGAATCTGGGAGAAGAAATAATTGCTTTCCTTCCAAGCACAGAAAATTCCAACTTCAAGTATAAAAAATTCTATTATAGCAGTTATGCAATGGACAAAGTTACATTTGAAGGTGTTGAAGCCAACATCACAGGAGGAATTTAAAAGACATGCATATCAAGAACAATCAAAAAAAAAGGTTGATTTCCTTGCTCTGAGACAGATTGACTGCAAGATCACACTTCACATCCCCATTCCCTGGATTTCTTTAACCATACCAGATGCTGCCTAGAGTCTAAGTTTCTTACCTTTTCAGTTCTAATTTGTGATTTTTTCAACCAATATAGCCTATTGGTCAACTACTGACCTGTGCAACTGGTGGTTATTAATAGTAATTTAGAAAACCTTGTCTACTTCTCAGGCAATAGTCTGTAAATATATATAGATAAAAATTGCCTACCTACACACTAGGGAATGTTCAATTTTAAAATTTATGAAGTGTCTTAGATGTAGAAGTGACATTGCATTTCTGACAAGACTGCAACTTAACCACTCCATTGTACAGACAGCAAAGAGTTTCTTAAGCCTGATTAAAGTGTATCCTTTGTCCTGAGTTCACCAAGAATTTCCCATTATATGCTTGGAACAGGCCTGTAGTTCACTTATAACTACACATATTTTTAGGGAAAAGTAAAAAAACTTAAATTTAGCAAAATAAAACAAAAATCTTAACAAATGACAATAAAACAGAAAATTAAAATGTCAAAAGCTATAAAAAGAGTACAACCAAGATCATCCAAAGCCAGTATATATAAAGTTAATGCTGAAACACCTTCCAATGGAGTAACACCTAATAATATTTTTAAAACATGTTTTTAAAACATTTGTGTGTGGTTTAATATATTTCCCATTTTTGTCAGATTTATGTGATCTAAAATGCTTCAGTTCAGGGTGGTCTATAGATTTCTAGAAGATCAGTGTACAGTTAATTATCCTTATAATTTTCCAAATATGGATTGAGCTGCTGCTGCCCCCATATGCCACTGGTCACTAAGCAGGGAAAGGAAAAACATCTCAAATGCGTAAATGTAACCTTTCAGAAAGTTTTTATCCTAGATCAATATCAACTGCATGACTCACATCTATCATGTCTATAATTCATCTTCACACAGAATTCAATCAAGATTAAGCCAGACAAAAACTGTCCAAAATAGGATTTTGTGGACTTTGCTCTAAAGGTCCTGAAATGCACTTCCGAAAAAAACGGATTAATTTAACCCGGATGGGGTCTGGGTGAACAGATGAATTTCACCTGAAACCCTATGAAATGAGCAATCCATTTAAAAATACTCCTTTTCCTTCTCCTTACCAGGATACAAGCTGTATCCTCACAGTGGTGTGCAGAGATGCCATATAAAATGATGCTGATCCAATGCCATACACAGTACACACACAGGCCTTCTGGAAAATATTGAGCACTTCTGACTGGTAAGGAATGTTTTATGCAAGTGTATATGAGATTTGCATTTTCACCATTTGTGCGAGATTACAAGGAATTCTACAGGGAATAGGGAGTCAAATCCTACTTTTGTAACAGGCAGAATCTATTTATTTCACCAGTCTTCACTGGCAAGACTTCATCCTACAAATTAGTGACTTCAGTGACCTGTGTAAATTTAAGAGTGCCTTCAGGTCAGTAACCCTGCATGGAGTAGACATATGTAAAGCACTGTTCATTCATGCCTAAAACTTGCAGTCTAAACCCGGATCCAATTAGTAATAGCTAAAAGGATTTACTTCTCCAGCTTTTAAAGAAAACGGAACTGAATTTAAAAAAATAAGTGTAACAGGAGTAGTAAAAACACAAAATAAAATCTTTGGTTAATACTGTTCTTCAGGGTGCAAATCAAATTAAAAAAAAAAATACAAAAAACCAGGAAATTAGAAACATTTGGTGCAAATTCAGTTCAGCCCCCTTTTACACAAATCATGAGTTTTATACCAAGAGATTACTTTACTCAAAGGATCACAGCCTCAAATAGCAGTCTTGACTGGAGATTTTCATTTAACCAGCACACATGCAATATTTGGTTTTACTCCAAGGCTGACTTGTGGCCTCTTCTTCCTGTGTCCTTTTCCAAATATAAAATTATTGAAGCAGCTACCTATGTATTAGCAAGTAGCATTTTCTCAAAAAATCAGGAATAGAATGGATTACCTTTTACAACTATGTACATAAAGTACAGTAATATTATAATGTAGGGTATCAGCATAATCACAAAATCTGGCATGCAGCACCTTGTTGACACTCAGGGTGACCACCAAGAAGCTGGAAAACGTGAAGTCTACAACATCACATTTCTGCACCTTAATTTAACTCTTAACTTGAATATGCTGGGAAATTCACCATGAAAGTTTCCTCATATTTTTCTGTGGGTATAATGTGCGTTTAGTGGCCACAGAGAAAGGGGCTTGGGAATTTCATGTCCTTTTACAAATTTCTCAAGGTCTTAACCTCCAGTTTTCTACAAAGGAACACCAATGATCCAGTCTCTTTGCTCTTAGGAAATTTTTGTAATCAAAATGGGCCAGACTTCACTCCATAGGAATCTGCCCAACTCTTTCATCTGGATTTTGTTGCTAGTGCTGCAATAAAGAGGGAGATTAGCCTGAGGCAGACACCTGGTGTGGAAAATTAAAATCCACATTCCAGTATGAACAAAAAAATTATAAGCTATGAAAACCAGAATTTTATTGTAGGAAGAATCAGACTCTGTTAATACTTCTCCCTTTTAAATACAACTAATGGAAAATAAGGTATTCAGGCTCCAGTTATTAGCAGATAAAATTTGGCCCAGTTAGAAAAAATCCTAGCTGAGTTTTCATGTCTTTCTGCACCAAAGGTTTTTAAAGAAAAAAGAGTGGATTCTATTTTAAATGAGAATGAGGGAAGTAATTAGGTAAATATCTTTAGCCCATGGAATCACAAACTGATTCAGTTTCAATTGAAGGAGAAATACAATTCTATAAGAAGCATCACAATATGTGGGGGGAAACTTAACGGGACATCACTAAGAAGGTAAGAACTTTGTTGGTGAAGTCAGCTAAATATATTGGAAGGAGAC
The DNA here is from genome assembly GCA_013397815.1 of Aleadryas rufinucha. Taxonomy (NCBI): domain Eukaryota; kingdom Metazoa; phylum Chordata; class Aves; order Passeriformes; genus Aleadryas; species Aleadryas rufinucha. The sequence continues at coordinate 45,063 of VZTH01017159.1, read as the reverse complement.
ACTGTTATCTCTGTTAACATAGGGCACAAATGATCTCAAAATTGCGGTTTATGTGATGATTAAAGTTTAGCTGAAGGGATCCAGGTGTACATGGATTAATTTCTATTCCCATCATATTTTTGATATAGGGAGAAATTCTAGGAAAAATGATAAAAAAGAATTAACCAGCAAAGAAAACTACATCTTGGGAGGCCAGAAAACGAAGGCATAAAGTGAGAATTTCCAGCAGTCAAGCTGGGTTAAACCTTCCAAAGGAAATGAAAACAAGCAGTGAAAAGTTATTTAGCAACATAAATAAAACAAGAGAAGCTTTGCTAGTAAGCAGTGCCAGTGGATTAGAGATTAAGACTTTATAGGTACAGACCAGAAACTACCTGAATATTTGGCTTCAGGATGGTAACTTTGACAAAATCAACATGGATAATGAGTAGGAGAACTGGAAAAAAATATTAACATAATGAACTTGGAAATAAAAATCAAATCATAACAACAGATTATTTCTGTCACTTAATATGAATTACTGAAATACCTCAAATCTAAAAATGCAAATATGGTAACAAAACTATGTCTTCAGAGGGAACAGAGATTTTACTTTGCCCTGTAAGAACTGAATTGTAGCGTCAATTTTCAATTTATTTAGTTCAGGTCTCCAAATAGCTGTTAAATCATAAGACCTTTCCTTCTAAGAAAAGCCAAAAGAGTCAGTACAATAGAATGATATATGACAAATGTAGATTAGAAATTCCTTCTCTTTTTGTTTTGAATTTGTTTCTCTTTTGTTTTTGAATTCCTCTCTTCTCACTGCACTACATTATTCTTGAAATATAGCTTTAAATTGTGTTGAATTGAAATAAAATCAGAATTTTGTCTTGTTTCTTATTAATGGGAATTCTATTTTAATGCCTGTGTTACTAATAGTACATGAAAAGAATTATAATAAGGAATTGTACCTCTCTAATATCAATGTGAAATGTTTTATTTTTTGAAACAAGTTGCATTTTCAAGGGATATAAATTTAACAAACCAAGTCATAATCTTTTTCTGGTGACCTTGGCACCATGGGAATATTAATTAACCTAAAAAATTTGAAAAAAAATACAGCTAATGAGCAGTAATGGGTTTCTTATTTCAAAGTAAACAGAAGAATTGTAATATTTCAATTCCTATTGGTGTTCACAATGAATTTTGATGATGGAAATGAAATGGTATCAAAACGATTTTTCTACTAGAACCCAACAAAGATGAGAGAGACTGATCTGTATTTCATTAAAAAGAAGTGGAACATCAATACTGCCGTGTATAAAAACTAAAATTAGAGCTTACTGCACAGACATACAGACAAGTAAACATTAGCTGCTGTTACAAGAGTATTTTGTCTGAGAAATTTTCTCAGTTCTATTTTCCCAAATGTGTTTTCTGCAATCCCTTCTCTACAGAAAAAGATACTAAGCAAATTTTTTAGCAAAAAGAAAAAAGAAATAGCACCAGAAAACACTACACTAATGTTTAAGTGTAAAAAATATGAAAGTTACCTGTAAAATTGCAGCTACAGGGAATTGTCTTGATGTGCAAAGTGATGTATTGAAAATATAGTGAATGTCAAATTAAGCACGTGATGATGGACAAACTAGAAAAGTAAAACTGTTTCCTGATGGAGACTTAATTGTGTGAAAGGTACAGTTAATTCACTGATTTACAACATCACACATGATAAATGCTCCCTGCTGTGAAATATACATACTTTCCGAGAAAAAAATACATTCAAAATCATCTGGGAAGAGGGAGGGATATTTACCATAGTCTTCATTTATTAAACATCTCAAGTCCTTACAATGAACTATAAGAAAGATAACACAACATATTTCTGTTCATACTGCTATAAACTGAATGAAGTTACCACTAGAGTTGGAATAAAATTAAATCTGTCCAGGAGTACATCTCAGCCTTACTCCAGCCTTCTACTTTGCAACTTTAAAAACAATGTGTGTACAGCAATACACACACAATTAAAAGTGTTCAAATTAAGAAACAGTCAAATAAGTCAAAAAACAATAAAACAGTCAAACCTTCTATACTGTTCTGAAGTAATTTCCAGTTTGGAGTCTCCTAGAACCAATAAATTTATTTATATCTCAAAAAAATATGCAAAATATTTGCATATTTTTTATTTTTGCATAAATTTATCTATATCTCAAATGGCTGTGCAAAATGGTGCACTGCATTTGCTGCTGCTTCAGAAAAGACACAGATATAAATTCTGCTGAATGGGAATTATTGCTGATTTTAGACTTCCATGGGTCTTAGCAATGAGGTGCCTAAACCTTCACAAGAGCACTGTCTGAGGTGAAAGGTGAAAGATGTACCACCAAGCAATTTGCAAATGTTATGGCAACATGAAACCACAGCTCAACAAGCCAGTGTGCCCCTCATTCAAACAGCATGCAAACTAGCTGTTGAGAAGTCAGTTCTTTCAGAAATTAGGATCTGACCTCAGTAAAACTGGTTTATTGCTGTTGTTAAATACAGACCTGCTGAACAGTACATTCAATGCAGAAGCAGAGACTCAGAAGTCAAGTGTCTTACTTACTTAAGGAAAGAGGAAATACACCTAGATTGGCATAACTGTGGCTAGTCAAGGCCGTCTTTATTGCTGTGCCTAAGGTGAAAAAGCTTCTACAGTCCCATATTTTGTCTTTCTTAAAACTTATCAGTGTGGTGTGAATTCTGGAGAGAAACAAACAGGCAGTGTTGCGAAGACTCCCCAGAGAGGACAAGTTTTCAAAGTAAAACCCTAAGGCAGAGCTTTTAGGGTAATATTATGTAAATAAGCAATGGGACTGACTGAGGTTTCAGCAGTAGAGCTCTGTGATTGTTCTTTGAAAGTTTTTGCTTTTTGGCAAAGTTTTTTCACTATAACCTCATTAAGTTTTGCTGGCACGTTCTCCAGGAAAAAGCAACAGCTGCAAAATACTGATAAAACTTAAGAAGGCCGACATGCGTGATTGTGGTTGGTGTTCCAGTCTAAGTCAACCATATGTAAAAGCTCTAACCTGGCACCTTTTGCTGTCATTAAATCTCAAATTCTATCTTGTAATGTAAAATGTAGTTAAATAAGAAAAATCATCCATAAGAGCAAATCTCTAAAGAAAAAAATATTGTAAAATATCATTCCTTAATTACTTATACCACTATTATTATCATATACTTCTATCAATATTGACTGAATTTGATATCATTGCAAGGGAATTGACAATGAAAAAAAATCTTTATGCATCAAGTTTTTTTTAGTGTCCACAGAAATAAATAGATGACACTTCTAAAACTCTTTTGAATATATAGCAATATATAAAAAATGTGTTGTGACATGAAATGTTTAATCATTTATAAAATTATTGACAATCCTGGTAATATCCAATATTGAAACAAAATATGCTCCAGGCCACAAAATATAATTCCAGACCACAACAGTCTTCTTTAACGAAAGTGATTTAAACTAAAACACTAAGTAATTTTTTTTATTCTCTGATGAATCTGCAGATTATAAAAATCATATTCTCCAATTGATTTAACTTCCTAAATTTTTATGGATAGAGAAGAAGGAAGTCAAAAAGTCCAGTCGTGTACTAGCATTGTCTTATTAAACATGCTAGGGTAGGTCCAGAATTTCTCCCATTCTCATGATAGAAGAAACATTGAGAGTGTGATAAGAAATACAGAATGGAGAGACACAAAGTGATAAAATACCAAGCTTTCTCCATGTGTCATTGGCCTGTGGAATTGTTACACCATGCAACTCACTGGTTCTAAGAGTTTAACAGAAGTGAAAAGGGATTTTTCACATTTAATTATCATGGACAACTATGACAAAAGGAAATAAAAATATAGGAAAGGAATGAAGCCTTTGTCTCCAAATGTAAGTCAATTTCTAATTGAAAAAGGCCTTTTGCCTGTAGTTACAGTACTGACTGCATTTGTGACCCACTGTGAGCAGTCTCCTTGTGTATAATATCAATAAGATATTGATATAATTCTGTAATGATTTAGAATAAAGTCGACAGCATTTGGGATCTTTGAACCTTTGCAAGTTAGATCCTAACTGTACGAAGTTTTGTGCAAAAAGACGGGTAGTGTCTGTGTTATTTTGAGTTAGCAGAAATGCCAGTTTTCAGACAGGACTGCTAAAGCTTTGTATTTGGATCATAAGAAGACATCCATGAAGTCTTACGTTTGAGTTTAGAGATCTAGTTATGATTGTTAAAAATCTTCTGATAAAACCAGAAAAACCGTAAAAATCCCAAGGTTAGCTTCAAATATACTGAAGGCAGAGAAGAGGTATTTGACCTATTGCAAAGTTTTTTTTTTTAATTTGAGTTGAACACAATAGGTCTTTTCTTCAAGGTAATTACTTTTTCAGGGTTGCTGTCAAGTATTTCAGGGTTGCTGAATGCTTAAACCTAATCTCTGCATTAAAAGGAGAATTCATATGTCTTCAAGGGTTTGCTCTGTAGTAGAAAAGTGTGATGTATAATTCCTTCCATACTCTGATCTCTCTTCCTGTTGTGTGATTTTTTTTTACTTTGTATTTATAGACAGGCCTGATGAAGCATAATCACATAATGCAGCATCCCAACTCCAGTGATCAAGTATGAATACTCCAGAGAAGTCTTACTTGGGAGATGCAGAAAGGAGAGGCTCCAAAATTATATATTTCCAAATTTTCAGGCTCCAAAATGATATATTTCCAATTTCTCTGCAGCTTAGCCATCAATTTAGAGCCTAAAAAACCCCCCAAAATTTAATAAATCATACAAAATGTTGATCAGACTCATGATCAATTTGGGTAATTCTGAAATCCTTGCTAATAAACTTTCCATCACAGGGAATTCACCACTTAATTACATGTTTTATACAAAAAAAAAAGCACTCCATTTATCAGCCTTGAATTTCCTACTTCTTTAATTTTAGTAAATGTCCCATTGATGTTAGTTTTCAGGAAAAAAAAAAGAAAAGCTATAGTTTGTCATCCTATTCATTACTGGATTTCTTTCTAAAGTGTGTGATTACAACTGCTTTATTTTCTTCCTTCTTCTGAGAAATATGTTTATACTGCATACACACTTCTCAGAAGAGCTGTATTTCCAGTCTTTCCGTCATTCTTGGAGGTCCAATGCAGTGTGAATTAGCAATAGCTCTATTTTCATAGAAAATAAATACGTGCTCTAATTTTGATAGAAGAATAGAATTAAGATATGAACTATTGCCATCCATGGGATTAAAGTTTCTAAAACAAATAGGCAGTAGATGCTGGAAATTCTGAATCACATTTCCCTCCAAGAAAGTGTCCAAGAGACTTATGTCTTTCCCTCAATGTCTTTTGCTAGTCACAGATGTGGCCTCCTGCATATTTCTGCTGCTTTTGAGACACTGAGGTCAGATATATTACAGACACCCAATGGTGTTAAAGTGTTCTGAAGACAAAATTCTTTTACAAATCACTAACTTTGAACATGAAAGAGACTTGTCCTAACCATTTCTAAACAGTGCACAATTAGGTATCTAAATAGACAATGATCTTCAAAGGACAAAATCCCTCTCATGATAAATGTGATTGAGGGTTTTTTGAGATTAATAAAGTACATGAGGTTAGTAAAGTATGCAGACTTTCAAGTGGATTTGATTCAACAAAAACCTTTTTCAGCACTACTAGCATTCTTGGATATAAATCTCCATTAAAAGAATGCAACTTGGGAAATAGACAAAGCTCATGTTTACTACATTTCTGATTCGTTGTTGAGCTGGTTTTTCTGGACAAGTGCCCTCTTACTAAGTCTGAGGGAGTTTGGGTACTGCAGTGTAGCTTTGTGCAGGTGTCAGTGCTGGCTATAAGTCTGCTGCCTATGGAACTGGAACTGCCTTTTGCTGATACCTGATTCCTGGCCAGCTCTTAGCTCTCTACATGGCACTGCAGTGTGTAATACAGACAGAGCTAATACAAATAATGACCCTTTTTTCCTGTCTTTCCAAACCTTCCACTAGACCAGGTTGGTCAGGACTCATTCAACCTGTCCTTGAATACTTACAGGGTTAGGGCATCCATAACTTCTCTGGACAGCCTTTTCCAGTGCCTCACCACCCTCTGAGTAAAAATCTTCTTAATCTAATACAAATTTCCTCTCTTTAAGTTTAAAATTACTCCCCCTTGTCCTATCACTAACTGCCCATGTAAAAAGTTGCTCTCCATCTTTTTTATAATCTCCATTTAAGTCCTGAAAGGCCACAATTAGGTCTCCCCAGAGTCTTCTCTGGCTGTTCTCCAGATTTTTTTGGTATGACCCTGTAGAAATCATAATTTGATTTCGTTATAGAATGACTCTCAGGAACAAGATTGAATTACAAGATTTCTTAAAGTTCTTTAACAGTTCTGCTATTATTGCAGGTGGTCTTAGAGGACTTTATATGGAAGTGGCTGTAGCTACGTGGAGCTGTAGTTACCTTCTCTCATTCAAGCCTTCTCTGTATCCAAGCTAATACCACATTAAATAATTTTGAGGCCAGTTTATTTAAACCACAGCAGTCAAAACAGCCAAAGCTAAATCAACATACACCCCTTCTCCATCTGCTTTAAGAATGTCTACACAAAAGATTAGAATGTCTACACAAAAGATTACTTATGTGCCTGAGACAGGTCCATTTTTTACAACTGTATCAGCTAGCCCAATAAGAGATTTTATTTCTCTTTAAAAACCTTGCAGGTTACTTAGCAGCAGCTTATATATAAGTTGTTCTGTGACCAATGTAATTAATGAAGTATGTGTTCAGCACAGTTTGGATTTCAGAGTGATCTCAGATGTGGATTCTCTGATAACTAATAAAGGATGAATTCAAGCCCTGTTTCCTGTATGCAGCAGCCCACCTTTCCCAACACTGCTGGAATTTACTGCATTTAAGATCTCTACCTCCATCTCTAAGTTTAGCTTCAATCTACAGCTAAGCACAAAATCTGGTGGCATAAAGACACAGATAAGTGTGGCAAAAATGCTCCTGAAATGATGTATGTATGGAACATGTCTGGTTTTAGTCTGAGGACTTTGGCATAACAAACAGAACATGGAATCCACTGAAAACCTTTTGGTCATTTTAGTCAGTGCTTTTTCTGTGTGTACTTCTGTGGTGGGTTGACCCTGGCTGGATGCCAGCTGTCCACCAAAGCCTCTCTGTCACTCCTCTCCTCAGCTGGGCAGAGGAGAGGAAATATAACAAAAGTCTTGTAGGTTGAGATTAGGGCAGGGGAAGATCACTCACCACTGACCACCATGGGCAAAATAGACTTGAGTCAGAGAAATTAGTTTAATTTATACCCAATGAAATCAGAGGAGACTTATAGGAAATAAAACCAAACCTTAAAACAACTTCCCCCATCCCTGCCTTCTTCCTGGACTGAACTTCACTCCTTATTTTCTCTGCCTCCCTCCCCACACTCCCCCCTAGCAGCACAGGGAGACTGGGAAGGGACATTATGCTCAGTTCATCACACAGTGCTTCTGCTGCTCCTTCCTCCTCAGGAGGAGGACTCCTCACACTCTTCCCCTACTCCAGCATGGATCTCTCAAATGGGGTGAATTCCTTTGGCGACAGCTGCTCCAGCATGAGTCCCCCACAGGGTCACTAGTCCTGCCAGCAAACTGCTCCAGCATGGGCTCCTCTCTCCTTGGGGCCACAGGTCCTACCAGGATCCTGCTCCAGCACTGGGTTGCAGCCTCCTTTGGGCATTCACCTGCTCTGACATGGGGTCCTCCCTGAGCTGCAGGTGGATCTCTGCTCCTCCATGGCCCTCCATGGGCTGCAGGGGCACAGCTGCCTCACCATGGGCTGCACCACGGGCTGCAGGGGAATCTCTGCTCCAGTGACTGGAGCGTCTCCTCATTCTGCACTGACCTTGGTGTCTGCAGAACTGTTTCTCTCACACATTCTCACTTTTCTCTCAGCCGCTGTTGCACAGGGGTTTTTTTCCCCACTCGTAACCATATTATCCCAGAGGTGCTACCACCATTGCTGATGGGCTTGGTTTTTGCTTGGCTTGGAGCCAGCCAGGGTTGGCTCTGTCAGACATGGGGGGAAGCTTCTGGAAGCATCTAACAGAAGCCGCCCCTGTAGCCACCATGCTATCAAAACTTTCTCATGAAAACCCAATGCTATTTACCAGGGAGAGAGAAGCTGTCCATATTCATAAGCTAGAATAACTGAAAATAGAAGAAAATTCAGAAAAAGAAGCAAGGATGGAATGTCTGGGATGGGAAGGATTTATTCATGTTTGTATCTTTCAGCATGTTTGGACTTGTGATTTAACCCCAGCTGGCAACTAAGTTTCACACAACCCTCACTCACCCCACCCAGCTGGATGGGGAAAAAGAATCAGAATGGTAAAAGTGAAAAAAAAAAACTCATGGGTTGAGATATAAATAGTCTAATAATTGAAATAAAAATACTAATACTACTAATAAATATCATAGTAATATTTATTAATAGCACTGTTTAACTATTTTGTAATATTTAGCAATATTTAGTAATAAATATTTAGTAATAGTGATGCCTAAAACGGACAACCTGAAACAGAGACTAGACGGGGTAGAGGAATAAAGGAGATATNCTATCCTAGCACAAGAGAGCAGCAGCTAACAGGCTGCAAGACAGATCAGTTACACACTAGGAGTACACAGAATACAGAATTTGAAAAATATAAAAGCTAAAACCTAAGGCATCAATAGCAATGATAATGAATTTAAGTGAAATAAAAATAACAGAGAAAAATGAAACCCAAGAAAGGCAATCCATGCAAATGAAAACAGTTGCTCACCACCAACCAATTCATGCCCAGTCAGTCCCTGAGCAGTGGTTCCCCGCAGCCCCACCTCTCCCCCAGTTTTATATGCTGAGCATAATTCTGTGTGTTTTGGGGTATCCCTTGGGTCAGTTGGGGTCAGCTGTCATGGCTCTGTCCTTTCCTACATTTTGTGAACCCCCAGTCTCCTAACTGGGGTGGGGAGAGGAGCAGAAAAGCCCTTGACACTGTGTTAGTACTGCTCAGCAGTAGGGAAAACATCTTTTTATTGCCAACACAGTTTCCATCACAAATCCAAAACACAGACTCATACTAGTGACTGAAGAAAAGACATTGTTTTTCAGCAGTGTATTTCAAACAATATTCACTCTATATGATCAAAATATTATAGAGAATGTTAACTGAGAGCAGCCTGGACAGAAGATACAGATTAGCCCACATAAATTTGAACTCTAAATGCCAAAGGTTGTGCTTACAGGGCACGTTATGCTGTGGTTTGGCCCTAGTCTTTTGCCTGTACCTGCTACTGACCCACTACTGTCATATCTGCACCTAAAGTTAGATCTTAGCTGGAATTAGTAGCATCCTCACCTTGTTAAATCAAACCACAGAACTCTGCTTATTTGTCTCTTCTATTTTTGTGAGGTAGGTTTCTCTAGGCAGTGGAGACAAATGCACCCTCAGGGGACAGTAGACACTTCACCTCAAGTGATCTGAGGAGAGGAGGAGGTTCTGGTCAATTGTGCTGCTGGCTGAATAGGTGATGTCAGACCCTGAGTGCACTTTTTCACCTTTACAAAGAGGAAGCCAATGGCTACTTCATATGTGAAGTGCTGCTGTTGATTTTAATTTCTGCTTTGAAATGACAAGAAGCACTTGAGCAGATTTTAGGGGCACCTTCAAAGCATCTCCTCCTAGCTGTGACACAGTGCACACTGTGCACACTGTGTAGAACCTGTAAGCAGAAATTGCCCACTGCACAGCCCAGGGTAGGAGATATTTAGTGCACAATAAGCATGTTGCCAGTTTGAATCTCATGTGAGTAATGACACAATACTGCCAGTCACTACAGCATGGCATGGTAGATAGACTTAAAAAAAATAGGCGGGTTATGTTTATGCATCAGCTTTTCCCCAACAGACCAAATAATTGATATAAATAGCCTTAGAAATCTTTTTAGGACTGACTAAAAAAAGCAGAATACCTACAACTACTTCTGGTGTTATTCAGAAGTTATCTGATGAAAAAACAGAAGAGACACAAAGAGGTAACACTGGAACAGTAGCTCTTAAACCTTACAAGTGAACCTATTAAATATTTTGAACCAATGTCTTCCACTTTTTATATTATCTTACCACATCTAAATCCTTACTCTCTATATAGAGGGGCTTTTTCCTCATACAGGCTTTCCTTTCAGGTCACTTTGATTCCTTGTGGAAGCATCTGCCAACTGACTATATGAAGTCTGGGAAGACTACTTGGGTAGTCCGAGTTAAACCTGATGGAGCAGACACCACATTTTTAAAAGGGCAAGAAAAGCGTTTGGGGCACTGAGACTGGAAGCTGCAGTAGCTTGAAAATGCCTACAGAAGTCAAAATCAATCAGCCAGCACAAATGACAGCATTAATCACTACATGGCCCCCAGAAATAAAACTGTATCTACTTCTCTGGTAGAATTACTCAGTTTCAGGTTTCTTTATTAGAATAGTTTTTCACAAGTCCCAGTGATATCTGCATAAGTACACAACTGCAGTTGTCCAGCAGGGAAGGTTTTGAAGTGGCTTTCTTATTATTTATTTTCACCCTGTCAATTCTGTTAAAAACTTCACAAAAAATATTTGTGCACGTCCTGAAAACATACCGAGTGAATGCTGGTTCTCCTGCAAGATGCATCTCAACAGTGATCCAGTGAGAAATATCCTAATATAAATCAAAAACAGTTCTTTGTGTCTGTACCCTCTAATGAGAAAAAGATTCAAGAGAGATTTTCTATGGATCTGTGCCATCATCAAATATACAAAAGCAAGTTATAGTGGCACTGATGAGTAACCTCTGCTCCTTCCTATAGCAAAGTAGTGCCAAATTCATTAATAAAAGATAACAATGGAGAGAGTGGAAGAGTAACGCTTTGAAACAGCTACTGACAGGTAGGATTTTTCTCCACTGCGAATCTCTCAGCAGCATATTTTCCCCAGTTTCACTGATTTTGCTATGATATGTGCGATAAAACTGATAAGGAAGCCAACTTTTTTAGAGCTATGAATTTCACTGAATTCTGTTTTGAGGCTGTTGAAATCTTCAAGGAAGTCCCTTATGCATTCCTAAAGTTAAGGACAATTCAGCCTGAATGAACCTGACTTGAAGTCATGATTTTTGGTTTATTAGGTACTACTTTAGTACATATACCCATCTATATGTATATATATACACAACATGCATATATAGAAATGTATGTGTATGTTTTTTGTGTGTGCATGTACAGATATATTTCTGGATATGAAATAGAAATAACTTATGAGTAAAAAAAAAATAGGAAAATAAAAATTTAGTAAAATAATAACTTATAGTGTTCTCAGAAACTGCTAAGTAGCAAACCATAATGCATTAATTAATATTCCTAATGGACTTTAAAAATGTTTCAGGGTAAGTGAAACTTTTCAGGGATAATATCAGTGAACCATTTATCTAAGATCTTTGCAACTACAGGGAATTATGAGTTCCATGCCAAAGTAATATGGAGGGAAATGCTGATATAAGAAAGGATCAGCTGATAGCCCAATAACAATTTTAAAAATAAAGATGACTGTACACTGTCCTTACCTTCTGGAAAATCCTATTCTCTACACTTAAAAAGTACCATTAAACTCTTCTTTAGGTAGTCACTAAAAATTGAGGAAAATTTACTTTTCTCAGATTAAGGCTTATATAGAGAAAGCTTCTTCACAAATCACAATGAGAACAGTGCCAGGCACACTTACTGTATGTGATAGCCACATGATGAGCACTGTGGGCAGAAATAGAATTCGTTACAGTGAATTTAGCATTTCAGCTAAAACTTTCCTTGGAACTAGCTAGAAACTTCTTTTTTTAATATGATATTATATAAAATTGCATTTGGTTGTGTGATGGGAAAAGTAAACCATCATTACTCTAATAAAAAGAAAGTTGCAAGAATTAGAATTACTGTATCATACATAGCACTGAAGCATTTCATTAGAAACATAGTATTTCAAAGATCGGATGTAACAAAAGATCAGAAAAAAATAGTCTTTGTTTCCAAGTGTTGATTTACTACAGCAATCTGGTAGTTTTGTTCTTCATCAAAAGAGAACAGCTTCTGCACTATTTACTAACCTGGACCTCGATAATTATTAGTGAGCTTTTATTATGTGTATTGTACTTCAGAGTGTCTGTTACTGCCCCATCAAACAAATTGCTACTTCTGAGTACAACAGCAAAATTAAGTAGGGTTCATGTCAAAAGTCATTTATCTGTAACACGTGCTTCATAACTAGTTTTGCAACTGCTACAGCCATTAAGTTAAGGTTTCTTTTAAATATGATATATACCCTTGGTGCTGCTGTAATTGGAGTATTGATTTTACACCATCGAGGAATGTACTGTGGTTCTTATTGATTTCAATGAGTAAATCAAAAAGACATATTCTTGTTGTAGTAGGTCTCTGAAATACCTACAAATACAGCAAAATTCTTGCTATAGAAACTGTATGGTAGCTATAAACAGTTATAAAATCAGTCCAAAATATTAACTATTAATTTAAAGAGGTTGAAGAATTACCTAGTAGTGCCAAATAATTATCTTTTCTCCCTCCCTTTTCCTTTCCTCCAAAAGCAGGGGGTTTTTTTCTTTTAAATACAGACAAGCACACATAGAAAAGCTGTAATCTCGAGGGGAAAAAAAAAAAGTAAGACCAAAAATATCCCTTATTTTCTCTCTCTATAATTCACATAAAAAAAAATGTGATGCAACACTCTGTAGAGAAGCAAAGAGACATTAACACTAAAAAGGGAGTGCATTGAAGGTTTCTGAACTTCAATTATCCCCCAGCAAGTCTCACAATGCCCACAAAATACACACAGATCTTTAAGTCAGTGCAGGTTCTCAGACTTTTTCCTCTTTAAGAAGTCACACTGGCTATCGATGGAAATAAGGATCTACTGGCCTCTTGGTCTGAAACAGAAAAAAAAAGTATAATGAAACTAAACCAACACTGAACACCAGACTTCATGAAGGCTCTCCAATAGTCAAAATCAGGTCTAAATGGACCTCTAACTATTAAACATAAGGAAAAGGATTTTCATGGGAGTATGTCTTACCATAATGGCCTTTCTTGAATATTTTCTGTACTAAAGGTTTCACATGGTATAAAAATACTTGTAAATAATACAACTGCATCTGATTTTTAAATATATTTCAACATGATTGAGTTGAAGAAGACACATCCCAGCTGAATTTTTTTATGTGTAATAGTTGGTACTAGTAGTTCAGAATAAAAATTGTGTGCTTTAATGGTTGGACAGTGTACAGTGAATGCTGGAGAAAAACTTTTTCACTTATGAACCAAGTCTAGGATCAGACACTTCACAAACAAGAAGTCTGTATTCAGGAATCCTAATGAATTCAGGAGTCCTAATAAACTCAGGAGTCATTCTCTATTCAGGATTTCTGTTCAGGAACCCTAATCAAATGAATGAAACTCTGTATGTCTCTGTGCAGGAGTAAAGGGAGCTGTTATGTGGACATCTTTCATTCTTTCATTCATGACATCTGTGTACACATCAAACAGTTCCAAATCAATTTATATTATTTCCTGTAATAGTCCTAGGATTATTCCAGGTAAAATTGATTTCACAGTCAGTTCCTCACTGAAGTGGGCTGTCTGTTCCTCATAAACAAACGTCACAAGTATAAATTTATTCCAAACTTTATTTTATACCTTTCAAAAATGTCAGGATATTCTAGTTCTGAAAAAAAAATATAATGTGGCCTCTTTAGGAAAAAACCTACTGCGGACATTTTACCTGCTTAGGGTAAAGAAATCAAGAACAAGTACTGCTGTTGAAGGCAATAACATGAGTTCTTAAAGGAATAAGAGCTTATTTAGGTGTTAAATTCACTAATGACACAGAAGTTCCTCTCTGATAGTATGTAAAATTCAGTGTCAGAACGCCGTGAGGGTATGGTTGAGGGAAAAGCACACCATATATCTACATAATCATAAGCTCATATATATATANGTGTCTTATACACACACAAGCTCATATATATATATATATATATATATATGCATGATTGAATTCTGACATCATAATTTGCCTTGGTTTTGAACCTTGTTTGCAAAAGAACAGTAATCATTGAGTGTGTCATTTGCCACTGGTAAATGAAACATTTCAAAACTGTCTCATGCCTCTTCTGTTATTACTTCTACATTTATAGAAATACTGGCCTTTTTGCCTTCTCCCTATTTATCTTCTAACATTTCTCGGTACTCCACCTTCATGGTAAGCTGGGAGTTAAACACCCTCTATCTATTTGCTGTGCATTCTGGTTGTGAGTGTAATGACAGACAGATTGCCTTAGTAGACTGGAAGACTTTGCTGGGTTGCTGCCTCAAACAATGATTCGCAATTTCTCTTTTCATTTTTCTTTCCATTTCTAATTACACATTACTGGACTCATGTTACTCTTAAAAGGTTTGTATCTCATGTTAATGTGGTAGAAATAAAAAAGCTTGTGATTTCTTGCCTCCAGAACAACTTGATATAATTATAGGCTTATAATTCATGGCTACTGATATAATATCTTTGCATTTTCATGTTGTCTTCATACATACAGATTTGTATTAGGGAGGCATATAGTCACAGCTATAATAGGCGGGTGGAGGGGTTGAGTATTCTTCATATTATGTAAAAAGAGAAATTTGCAGCTATTAGCATTATGTGAGTTCTTGGGCTCTCTCATGTGATTGTATCATGCTGAATTTATTTTTGGAAGAATTTCTATTTTAGGGTCTTCTTGGTGTAAAAAATTACTAAGTGTTAGTGTTAGCCAAAATTTTGCTGTAGTGAAATATTTCCCTAAACTTCAGGTAAAGAGTATCATGTAATTTGTAATGATAACCACAGCAATAAGTGCAAATAGTAGTCAGCTATTACCAGCCATAATTGGTGCACCTTTCATCTCCTGTCAAGCAAAGTGGTACTGATTAGGACCAAAAGACAGCTATCAGCTCTCTCATTTCCGGACTCAAACGAAAGGAAAAGAGGTGCCTGCCTGAGCTGATGGCTTTTGGCCCTTTGATCAGGTCCTACCAGAAGTCACCCACTCACAGTAACCTGATTTCTCTTCAATGGGCTACAGTCTTTGAAGTAGGTAAGGTCCTACTGCAAATTGCTTGTATGAAGGGATAACAGCAGGACATAATCAACAAGTACAGTTACTGCTTCACATGGAAAGATTTTTTTGAGGGAGGTAGTAAATAAGTTCTACAAATATTATTGAAAAGATATTCCTATAAACAACTAGTAACACGGTCCATCAGAAGGTTGTGTTTGCCCTCCCTGGTGTAACAGGAACTTAGGCATGGTTCAGTGTTTATGAAAGGTCTGAGCAAAATAACAGAAAATCAAATTTACCACTGACAGATGGGGAAAAAATTCCCTGCTTGGAAAGAAAGCATGTTTGGAAAATTCTACCTCTAAGTAGTTAGGCAAACAAAGTACATTTCAGAGAAAGTCTCTTCAAGTTTCGCTTTCTTCCACCATAAATTTGCAATATCAAGTACAGACATGTAAAATGTCTATCAATCCTTTTTTTTGTTTTATTAAGAGTTTTCCCAGGAATTATTCTTTACTGTTGATATCACTGTTTCAGTGGGGTACAGAAACAGCATCATCACATGTTCAGGAAGATGCTAAACAAGGTTTTAGATGATGTAACTAACAGTTGGAGTAAGTACTATGAACCCATATTCCATCATTACATGGAGAATTTTGGTATAAAAATTCAAAAGTCTTCTTCTCAATTTCGCATAAAAATATTATAAATTCAGTGTAACAGCTGTTATTGTCCTCCTGATAAATAGATACTCTGTATTTTGTGGGGAAAAATATCTGCTTCAGAGTAGAAGAATATTGCACTGTATTTCATCAATGCTTTTTTTTTTTTTTAATCCGACCTCAAAAGACCTTGCTCTGTGACATCATGAAATAACCAACTTTTTGAAATTTCTAACTTGTTAGAGAGGTAAATAATTTTCTTCTCAGTCTAAACTGTTGAATTAAACATCTATCACAGCTGAGGAAATGTAATAGAGGTACTTTTGCAGTCTAGCATCCTAAGTTTAGCCATTTTTTCTTTCACAGTTAAATTAGAGTGTGATGTGTGGCGAGTTGTATAGAGCAGGATAGCTTTTGTAGCATTAATAAAATATTTCTCTGCTAGGAAAAATGTTAGCTTGCACAAAATTCCTAAATTTTAAATAATATATAACCATGTAAATACAAACAGCTTAAAACAAACAAACAAACAAAAGCAGAACTCCAACTCTATCAAAGGAAAATGAAATTTTGAAAGGGCTAAGATTTCAATCATGTTTGTAAAAATTAAATTCACTTTTGGATTACTTTTTAAATATATTAAAAATTAATCTAAATCAGTTGACCTATTGTGTGTCCTAAGGCTTAGAAAGAGGACAGTCTACAGCTGAATACTGCCCTGAGTATTTTTCTCTAATTTGTTCTCACTCAAGAAAATTGAAGGGATGTGGATATAAATAATGGATGCTGAGGATCCAGCTAACAGTGGTAAAAATCAATTATATTTAAGGTAAAGTACAGCATGATTTTGCCAGTGTTTGAAATTGATTTTAAAGTCATTCATGTATGTATTTGGGCATTTCTAAAAGTATTTAAAGATATACAAGGCTATAAGACTGCATCCTCTTCCAAAAACCTAGTCCTCTTCTCAGAATACAAGTCAAATATTTAAATTAATCTATTAAGATATGAGACATCTATTTTCTAAAAGACAATAAAACACAATTAAACTCATTTCCAATAAAATGTGTGGCAGAGACTCAGGCAGGGTTGTCTCCCTCTACCTGTAGATCTCCAAGTGTGCCAGCAGGCTTTGAACTAATCCATAACCAGGCATGTAATTCATACATTCAGCTTCGTGCTATAGAGACGTGTTCTGCAACATCATTTCCATGTTATTTGAGATGGACTAAAGTGAAAAATACTGCAGAAAGTCATATTTTGAGGGCCAAAATGCTGAAAAATAGAGCCCAGGAGGAACTTACAGACAGGTTCTGTGGTATGTGGTGTCTACTTTAGGACAGACCCTCCCTAAGCAGTGTGGATGGGTGCCAGTGGATGAATGCTGACTGTGTTACAAGTGGTATTCCTTTCATCTAGAGGAATTTTTGGACCACAGGATGCTTGTAAGAAACATCCAAGACACTGAGCAGTTGAATTTTGAAAAGATGCAGTCCCATTCTTTTCCAGTAACAAGGAACATCAGTGGGATGACAGTTTGAGTTTGGGAGAACTTGTGGGTTATTTACTATCACAGCTCAATAAATTGTATGGAAACCATGGAGTGACAGGGACAATTTAGTTACATTTTTGGAAGAACCCAAACCTCATACATCCCCATATAACAAGTGAGACATAGAATATTTTGTCATACAGAGTACCAAGTCTGGTTTGTTGTTTTGGGGTGTTGTTTAGCAGAATTATTTTTCATATGGGACAGACTGAAGATACCTACTAGCTCTTATCTGACTTTCCCAGATCCCATTTGAAAATACAGGACTGGAGAATTAGAACAGCACATTTGTTTACAGTCCTGCCATTTTGGGTCTTTAAAGTTTGGCTTGCACGCCTTAATTGCTGTTTTGAGGATGGCAGATGACCATTGGAAACCTTGCATTTATTTCCAATAGAGATTTTAAAATGTTAGCTTTTTGTTTAAATTCTGATTTAAGAAGAATGCTAGTTCATATCTACAGCCTGGTTAATGTAATTAATTCTATTAAGTAAGGATGGTTGGTTTATTGGATTAGATATGCATTAGATACACATTTAATCGAAAATCTCAGTCTATGTTAGAACGTATGCAAAGGTTGCTGGATGTTTTGTTGATCTAGATTGCTTGGTGACTTTTCTTAAATATTAAAAAATAAACTTTAGACATAGCTCCAGCTTCTCATTTCTTTGGGTTTGCTACAATTGCATCTTCCTCAAAAGCTAACCAAGGACATTGAGAAAGACAGAAAAACAAGTGTAAGGATGGGATAAGCTCTCACTTTCTGACTGATTCTAGGCAGAGATGGAAAGGTGTCAGTTTTCCTTTTCATTTGCCTCCTCCTATCCAGTTGTTCTGAAAGTGAAGGGA
Organism: Aleadryas rufinucha; assembly: GCA_013397815.1. NCBI lineage: Eukaryota > Metazoa > Chordata > Aves > Passeriformes > Aleadryas > Aleadryas rufinucha. The sequence goes on along the minus strand of VZTH01017159.1, from coordinate 26,803 downwards.
ATGGGTGCAGGACCTGAAGAAATAATACTATTTCTGTATAGAAAGGCCAAGTAGCTGGAGATTTTTCTAAACTTCCGGCTTGTAATTTTTGTTTGAGATGTCAGCATTGCAGCTGTATCCTGTTCTCTTTCCAGATAAGTAAGATGGCATCAAAATTCACTCCTGCTAAAATCACAGGAGTGGTGTATGCACTTTATTGAGCAAGACTATGCTGTTGTAAATGGCTATAACATAATTTCAGGACTTTGACAGAATAAGTACTAACTAAAGAAAAATGAGCTACAAAACACCAAACAAAGAGTTATAGCTATTGCCAGATATGGAAAATTGTTGAGAGAGTATTAGTTAGGCAATTTATTTCCAGGGCCATGCCAGTCTTTTTGATGATACTGGTGCATAAACAAAGTGGGTGTTTGGGCAGAAAATCTTAAAAATTGGCGAAAGAAAATTTTGAGTCCTATCCAGCTAAAAACATCTGTGGTCTTAGAGGTTATGCAAGGCTCTGGCTACAGATGCTGGCTGTTCAACAAGTCAAAATATTCAGACACAGGTTGGTCTCCAGTGTAAAAGTCAAATAAAAGTGTCTCTGTGTGTGGTGGAGAAAGTTTAGTAAATGTGAAGGAAAGCAATGCCAGAAAACTTCTATTTGTATCCTGGTGATCCAGATAAAATTAGAGAGTCTTTGTACTGGTCACTGTAAGGCAGACTATTACCATGTATTGGATCATTGTACAGTTAAGATATATAATGTCATAGCCAAAAACTTTTAAAAGTATTTATTCTCACAGCAGTCTCATTAGGTATAGGAACCCAAATGAAGTCTCCAAAGTCCAAACACATCACATCTGCCTTGAGGCATTTGTCTGGGGTGAAGAAGACAGGAATCTTCACACCCAATAAATGTCAGTGGTTCAGCCCTTCTGAATACCCCTGACCCCGTGGGAGTGTTTGGTTTTTTCTCCACTGACAATCTAATCTTCCATAATTGCCTAAATTTAATGTGAGGAATCCAGACATTCGTGATTTTTCTGTGACTTCACCAGGTATAGGAGAGAGTACAGCTCAACAGGAGTGACAGCCAAATCTCCTAGGTCTCAGGCTGTAATTACTGAAATGCTCCTCTATTCTTCTTCCCTCGAGACACAATGGGGAGAGTCAAATAAGAGTAGAATTGTTGTGTGACCATCCTAAGATGACCCACATCCTGTCTGTCACATATATGTATTCTGCTGGTTTTCTTGTTTCCCAGAGGTCTCCCATACATGAATTGGTATTTCCCATACTTTATTCAGTGTTGGAAGCTTATTTGTTCTTTTTACTTCTTATTGCCCTATTAAGGCTACATGGTCTGTTGGGGGCCACAGGATCTCTGTGAGGGAGTTGCTGGAATCTTCTTTCAACTCCAGTAATTTCTGTCTAGAGTTTTCTTCAGGTTCTGTCTGGTTTTTTGAAGCAGTAACACAAATGTGAAATACTCCCATGACTGTCTCTCTGGGATGAGAGCTCATTTTGATGTCTGTAATAAAATAGTTTTGTAAGGGTTTATAATGTAAGAGCATAAGAGCCATGTATAGCAAAGAAATGCATTTTAAGTGTGTGAAATACAGAAAAGAGTTTGATGTAAACACATATTCTCTATGGTCCAAGCTTCCATGCTGGGAGCCACCTAGTCTTAGCAGAATACAAATTTCAAAGAGAGCATTTATTCTTTCATTCCAAGATGCTATGATCTTGGTTGTAGATATAGCTTACATGATGTCCTTAAATTTTTCCAGATTAATGGTGTTTATTACATCTACCTTAGCTTCTAAAATTAAACACTTTAAGCCTCAATAAGTCATTCTATGTTCTGTACTCACTGGTCAGGAACGGATATTTGTGGGTGATGATGCATCATTGCCTTGTCTTTAAATCTATGTTGGGATATTGTCTGCAGAAGTCTATGTCTTTTTAGGTCTGCATAGGCAGTCCCAAGGAAGAGTGAAATCCACCCCAGAACATCAGAATCTGGACCTCTAACATCTGTCCAAGACAGAGGAGACATATGGAAACATAAGCAGAGCACCGCAGATCACTGTTATCTGTATAATCAACTAAGTTGAGCTGTCTTCTCAAGCTGCACTGACAACTTAGAAATTATCTCAAGTGTCTTGCTGAAAAAAACTGGACAGGAACAATGGCAGCATAGGACTTATCACAGTCCTATGACAGATATATCTGGTATTTTGATATTTCAAATGTGCTGAGATGTTTTTCCTTGGAAAAATATAATTAAAGCATTGAATCTCACAACTCAAGATGGAGGAGTCAGAAAATAAAGGAAGGATTCCAGTCCTTTTACCAGATTCTTGACTACTGACTTGAACAAAATGAAGATCTGTGTTGTCTCCTCATACATTTTTAATATGCACATTTCTTTGGAAAGAAAACATGCTGGGCAGCTGCTTGTTATGTAAGACACACATCACAACTGAAGATTTGTTTGTCCTAAAAGCTGGATCTGGGTCAGCTGAGAACAGAGAGGTGTTAAAACAGTCAATAGTTTTCTAATTAACATATTTATGGGATTACTGGAGCCCAGAAAACCTACAGGGAATTTGAATAGCACAGATTTGACCAGTTTTGAATAGCAGAGATTTTTCACTATTCAAATAAAGTTTCATTTTATGTATGACTGAAGTTATTTACAAAAACTTTAACAAGATATTTCTCTATTTTTTCTCAAGCTGCCCAGCCTCATAATATTTATAACTAGTTTCAGGTCAACCTGTTCATTTGATATTGTGCTTCTGATTAGACAGGACAGAGTTCTTAACTATCCTAAAATATTAAACTGTCAATGAGGGCCCAATAACTTCTTCTAGCAGTACTTTTTCTGAAACTGCATTTATTACAGATAGAAACGTTAGAAATGCAGTTATGCTTGATAGTAATTTATTTGCTACTGTGTTTTGCATATTACTGTTATCAGCTTCATACAAGTTATCAAGTTCATACAAAGTATCTTAAATCAGAAAACTTGTAACCACTAGTCTCAATTTATGACAGATTGAGAGCTTATATTCAGGCATGCAGTCAAAACAATAGAGTTCTTAGTTTATTATTCAGCTAAAGAAATACAGACAGGCTGAACAGTTGGGTCACAAGATGGGAGCACTTCTTTAGAAATCTAACCTGTGTGAAAATATGAGGTACTTCACACAAAACTCAGAAAAAAAAGTTGCTTATGTCTACATGAGGATCTTTAAAGAGCCTGAATTTTCTCCTGAAGCAAACATAATGCAGATTGAGTTTCTGTAAAGGTTTCAGGTTCTGTACTTCAATTCTGATGCAACAAAGCACAACAAACTGCTTTCATCTAAACACAAAAAGGAATGGAAGGTCAGACTTCTGAATTAACAGAAGTTTTAACATCATGACTAACATCATGGTTATTAAGATGAAAGGGAATAAAATACCATTGTTTTTGAAGTTAACAATTCCTGTAATGTTCTTATGGAAATGATATAGCATCTGCACTACCCAGATGCTACAATCTATGGTGATAGCTTCTGCTAGAATGCAACTTTGATGGTCATTGAAGGAAATTGTTCTTTTTCCAAGATGGAGAAAGAGAGGTACTGGGTAGTCATCTCTTCTCTCAGAGACATCTTGTACATTTTTTGTTTAACAGTCACCACTAAGACACATCAACAGCTTTAAGAACTGGGATAGAGGCCAGAATTCCTCCACCACTTCATTACAGAGAGAGCCTTAAACACGGGTGTGGGACGGGTGTCACCTCAATTTTATAATCTCTTCTGCAAAAGGGACAGATTTGGTAAGAATGATGGCAACATTCCAGAGCATGTTTTAATCTTTTGTTTAGAGAAGGCTTTGGAAGACTGGACATCATCACTATGTGGGAACTTGGACACTGCTGGATTGTGTCCGGAAAGGGGCACGATGAAGCTGATGAAGAGTCTAGAGAGGAAGACACATGAGGAGAGGCTGAGGGGAGCTGGGATTGTTTAGCCTGGAGAAGAGAAGGCTCAGGGAGGACTTATTGCTCTCTACCACTATCTGAAAGGAGGGTGTAGCCAGGTGGGAATCAGTCTCTTCTCCCAGGTAACCAGCGACAGGACGAGAGGAAATGGCCTCAAGCTGCACCATGGAAGGTTCATGTCAGAGAGCAAGCAGAATTTCTTCGCTGAAAGAGTGGTTAAGAATTGTAACTGGCTGCCTAGGGAAGTGGTGAGTCACCATCTCTCAAAGTGTTCTAAAGTTGTGTGGATGTGACACTCGAGGATATGGTTTAGTGGCAAATGCAATGGTGCTGGGTTATTGTTTGGAATTTATGATCTTGGAGGTCTTTTCCAACCTTAATAATTTTATGATTCCATGTTCAAACCCCTTTGGGGGAAGTATCAAGGAAAGACTTAACCCATTTTTTTTCTTTCTCAAGCATTGTTCTAACTTTTTATATTTTTACTACTGCTTTTGTTGTTTCTGGGAAGATAAATGTGTGTTCTGAAAGCTAAGAGAATAAATGTTTATTACATCTTAGTTCTACATCTAAGAGTTCTCACTAGCTGCATGTTGGGCGTCTGCTCCCCAGGAGGTATGAAAAAGACACATTACACTAAAGCACCCCTCATTTGATCTGGACCCTCTAACTCCAGAGGCACCTGCTGGTGTCCATAAAGACTGATCACCTATCTCAGTCTGAATGGCCAGGACTGGTTGACTATCACTAAACAGAGAAATAAACTGTCTTCTAAATACAAATTACCTGAATCAAGCCCAATAACAAGTAGTGAAAAAACGGTTTTAAAATTTCTCCAGGTCAGAAAACTATTTCTTATCTTAATATCCTTTGCCTTGGTCACTCTGACCCCATGAATTCATCACTTAAGACTCAACTACAGAAGCTCTTATGTAAGAATGAAGCCACATACATAAAAAAATTTCAACTAATGCAAGAATTGCAATTTAGTAATGCACTATGGACAGTATAAACAAAGTATTTAACCTTGGAAAGCCAGCTTCCCATGGCTCACCTTAGATTCAATAGAGAGACAAATATTGCCTGAAATCCCTCTCAAGGTGATTTTCAAGTTCTTCATCCACTTTTGAAAACTTGGCTGCCCTTTTACTTCATATTCTAATTCACTGTCTCTATCATAAAGCCCTGAAACTTCCATAGTATCTGTGCCAATATGAGTATAACCAGATACATTTCTCGAAAAGCAGGTCAACTCTTACAGGAACAAGTGGATTGCCTGTATGAAATTTCAGAGACATAAACACTTGTTGAAAGCAAGATTTGAAGGATATTTCACCAAACTGATAGGGTGCACACACCATTGTGACCCTACCATGTTCTGTAACTCACAGAAGCTTTCCCATCAACTCTTAAACTGAGCAGACATAAAAGGAGGGAAATATAGTGAAATACATTATATTGAACACAGTGAAGATTCATATGCTGCTAATTCAAAAAGTACATTAAGTTAGTGAAGGTTCTGATTTATACATCCCATTCAAAAGGTGGAGTGAAAAACTGAGCAGCAGTCCCAACCAAGTTAAAAGTTCCTGCTTCATAACTAGAACTGTTTAGATTTCAGGTTACTTTTTGTTAATAAGCTATTCTGTGAGGAAAGTTAGTGAAAAGTGTCTGTATCATCCTGTCACAGTGGATTCCAGAAATAAAACATGACAGAAAAGAACACAAATACTTCAAATATGGATTAACAAAATGTCTAAATACAACAAAATAGGCTTCAATATCTATGAGATTAAAAATTAAAAAATTCTCTTTCCCCCACCAAACACTTCTTTTTACCAAAAATGTAATTTTCTGAAAGAATTTATAGTAGCAGGAAGAATGTTTAAAATTTCAGATTGTTATTTCACCTAATCCCTGTTATTTTTGCAGTTCTGTCTAGAAAGCTAAACTGTCTCTACCAGCATTTCTGAAAACAGATGCAATTAAAACACTGTCTTGCTTTCCTATTTCAGAATCTTGTGAAAGTACTATTTAAAAAAAAAAAAAAAAAAAAAAAAAAAAAAATCTTTTTTTTTTTAAAAAGAGAAAAATTTTTTTTTTTAAATAT
>VZTH01017159.1:0-20668 GCA_013397815.1 Aleadryas rufinucha | reverse complement strand
AAAAAAAAAAAAAAGCCTTTTTTATTTTACAAGTGGAAAAAGTTTCCTTTTTAAAATACTATTTCAAACTTGTTTACAATTTTTGTGCAGGGTTAACTATGTGTTGGCCTATTCCATATCAGCAAAGCTGAGTTACTCAGTAACCAGCAAGCAATATGCATGAAACCTGTCCCCTGAAATCATATTCATACAGCACTGGTACCCAGTATTATCTCAGCTTCCCTTTATTCCCATTAGTGATCAGATTTCACTTCTGGTTGTACAGAAAGCTCGTTATTCCTGAAGCATCGAGAAAACCCTTTACAGTAAACAGCATATGGCCTTTGACCTGTGTTGGTTTGAGAAATAAGATGGATGAGCTGCCCTGTGAGGTTTCACAGACCTCATACCAATTCTTATTCCACAGCAGAGCAAATAAGTTCCTTCTCATTGTATCTGAGAATTTGAACATATGAAGGAGTCCTCAGCTCCTTTTATCCTACTGCTAGGCTGGACTATCCTCTTCCAATTTTTCAACACAATGTTAAATTCACAATATGTGTCTTAACCGAAAATGTTCATTCCTTCCTTGTTCTGGCTCCTAGAAGCTCTTTCTTCTCTTTTCCTATACAGTCCTCCTCCCTGATCTTCAGCCAAAATAGCTGCTTTTAGATATCTGTCTCACTCAACTTTTACCCCTTAGAAAGGCCAACAACAGCTGAGAATTTTTCTTGATTTTTTCTTCCCTCTGGCACGTTTTGTTGAAGTCCACTTTCCTGAGTCTATCTGGGGACTACGGCTCCCAAGCTCCCTTATTCCAAACTGAAATGAGGAAATACTTTGAGTTGGGGCATCTGAATATTTTCCCAATGCTTAAAAACTTATCACTGATTCTAATGAATAGAAAATGGATAGAAAATTGAAATACTAAACAACATGGTATAGATTTTAATAATCAAATTTTCCTGAAACCATGTATAAACTTCCATGCAAATAAAGAATTATTTTTTAAAAAAGCAAAAAAAACCCAAAATAAATTGGCCTGACGCTGATCATGAAACCTCAATATTTATCAGAAATTTTTCCATCTGTTTGACTAATCTTTTAAATGGTATGTGTAGTTTATTTTATATAAGTATTAATGAATGATTCTATATTCAACTAGTAATTAAAACAATAGGCCACAGCTTGGGAAAATCCCTAATAAAAATATATTGACAAGAATGAATGCTGCAATGGCTCAGGAAAAATTACTTAAAGATGATAAAGATGAAGAATATGGACCCTATTTTGGATATCCAGCATTTTGAAGAGCATATTTTATTAATTAGCAAAACTTTAAATTTCCTTCATTGTGAATCTTCACGCTGGGGCAGCATTGCACTGAAATATTTCAGGCAGGAAAATAATTTAATTTTTTAATATACCAGGTTCTGTGTATTGTTATGTATGTTCATTATACAATAAATTTCAGTTCAACATCTTCAAAAGTACAGCTAACCTGAGATTTCTACATGGATTCTGTCTACCATAATGTGAACTGTGCTCTTTTGCTTTGCTTCACATGGAAGCAGTTTTTAGGGCTGTCAGCTGGTGAGTTTCAAAAAAACCCCACAACCTGTGCAGTGCTAAAAAGTATTTGTGGTAAATATAACATGACCCCACCTTCACTTTTCCCAAAATTAGTTTACCTGTTGTGCCTTTCTGCCACAACTCCATTTTCTTTTGATATTTGAATCCAGAATAGTACAGACCCAGAACTGTACAGACCCAGTAAGGAGAGGAAAAAAAAATAACTTGAAAGGATATAAATATGGTCTTTGAGCAACATGGAGAAAGAAAACGGGCAGTAAGTGTTTGTTTGAAGTAGAACTGAGATACACCTAAAAAAACTAATCACTGAAAAATTATCAAGGATAAAATCCCTAAACAAAAAAGGGCATTTCTTTACATGATTAATAGTCCAGCTGCAATTCATTGTGGTCATTTGCATACACTTACAGCATGATTATCCAAACTCATGGATGAAGAGTCTATTACGGATATCACTGGTGGGCAGGAAATCCCAAAGACAAAAATGATGAAGGCTGGGACAGTTCACCCGGGGAATAATGAGAAATTCCTTCTACATTTTTATACTTTTCCCTAAGGGTCTTCTTTCAGCAGTGCTGGTGACAGAATATGAGCTGGGTGGAGGCTGGTCATGTCCTAGTGTGCCTTTTGAGATCCTCCTGTTCTAATCAGACTTGGATGAACACCCTTTAGGCCAAAAGAGCAAAATCATTCTCCCTCCACAATCCCGCCACAGTGGAACAAAATTATTAGAGATTTATTGAACATAATACAAGTACTTCTGACTTTACATCTTGTATGGCATATAGACATCATCATTTTCTTCATCTTAGGCACTGTAAACAAGTTATACCCAAAAGTCCTAGCCAAAGGACATTCATGACCTCTTTGAGAACATAAGCCCCAGATGGCTCATGGAGTCACTTTCTGAACAGCAGGAATTTTCCTACTTTTCTGGAGTATTAATGGTATGTTTCTTTCATCTCAGTTTATTGTTGGAGGAGCCAAAGATATGATAGTTTGTATTCCAGATACAGCTGTAAAGTCAAGACCTTCATTACCATGGACTTGTCCTTAAATTTTCTTTATTATCTAATAGTTCACAAAATAAAAGTATCAATTTGTAAATGTATTGGGTTTGTGTAGTCAGGTTTTGGAGGTGGAGGGGCTACAGAGGTGGCCTCTGTGAGAAGCTGCCAGAAGCTGCCTCCATGTCCAGCAGAACCAATCCCTGGCAGCTCCAAGATTGATGTGCTACCAGCCCAGTCTGGGCCAACCAGAAATGATGGTAACGCCTCTGTGATAACACATTTAAGAAGAAAAAAAGTTATTGTGCAGATGTAATTGTGGCCAGAGAAGAGTGGGGTGAGAACGGGTGAAAGGAACAGCCCTGCAGACACCAAGATCAATGGGGAAGGACGGGCAGGAGGTGCTCCAGGTCCTGGAGCTGAGATTCTCCAGCAGCCCATGGTGCAGCCCATGGTGAGGCAGCTGTGCCCCTGCAGCCCGTGGAGGCCCACAGGGATGCAGAGATCCACCTGCAGCCTGTGGAGGAGACCCAGATCAGAGCAGGTGGATGCCTGAGAGGAAGCTGTGACCCCATGCGAGGCCCATGCTGGAGCCGGGTCCTGGAAGGGACCTGCAGACCTGTGGAGAGAGGAGCCCACACTGGAGCAGATTTGCTGATGGGACTTGTGACTCCATGGGGGACTCCTACTGGAACATCCTGTCCTTGAATGACCCACATTGCAGCAGTTTGTGGAGAACTGTTTCCTGTGGGATGGACTCACACTGGAGAATTTCACAGAGAACTATCTCCCATGGGAGGGACCCCATGCTGGATCAGAAGGACTGCTCTCACTGAGCAGCAGCAGAAACAACCTATGATAAACTGACCAAGTCCCTGTCTTTCTGCACCACTGAAGGAGGAAGTGGAGCTCAGAAGGAGGAGGGGTTGGGGGGAAGGTATTTTTTAAGGTCTTATTTTACTTCTCATTATTCTGCTCTGATTTTGTTAGTAATAAATTCAATTAATATATTTAATTTGAGTCTGTTTTGTCCATGACAGTATTTGGTGAGTGCTCTCTCCTGGTCCTTATCTCAACCTATGAACCCTTTTTGTATATTTTCTCTCTCCTGTCCAGTTGCAAAAGGCAGTGGTAGAGTCACTTTGGTGGGTGCCTGGCATCCGCCCAGAATCAACTCACTAGAGCTCTACAACGGCTACATGTCCCATGTGATACTGTAAAAAGATTACATTATTTGAGAACCTATTATGCTGAAGTATCATTCTATGTGTTTAATATTCCTAGCACATAAATGTTATTATAATGTTATACTGGCAGTAAACTTGACCCAGCAGGTCCCAAGCTGGCCAATAATTTTATGTAACTCTCACTGGTATTGCCTATGCTGGAAATAAATTGTAAAACTGGGGACATGATAAAACTATGTAAAATAATGAGTGGGCTACAGAAGGAAGGCAGGAGGGAAGATTATGTTCTCCTTGCTTCAGAATACATGAAACTGGATGCATTCAGGGCAGATGGAAGAAGAGAAAATAATAACATAGTTGAAAAACTTTTTCTTATAGCAGCAACTAAGATGTGGATTTTTTTACCACAGAAGGACTTTAAGGAGTGTAATTGCAAAATGTCCAGTACATAATAGGACATGTATAGAGATATCAGAAATCCAAAGAATTATTATTTTAATTTCAAGGAACATTTTTAAGTGGGTACTAAAATATATGTTTCAGGGTTCCAGTCAACTTATAGTTCAGAATGCATTTGTGTAGAGCAGATAGTTATTCTGCTGTCTAATGAAGCATCCTTACATTATGTTATAACTCTGGTTCAAGACAGCAACAAGATACAGATGGGACAGATTATTCTTACTGTGTAATATAACAAGACCTATCAGAGAATTATAGAATCATTTAGGTTGGAAAAGAACTCCAAAAATTCCTTTCTTACTTCTCCAAGGCTTGAAAACTTGATCATTTTGAGATTGCTGTGCCAAGGTGGCCTCCAACTATCATATGATCCACCAGTCCTTCTCTGGTTGTGAAAAACAGCTCCAGAGAGACACCTCCCTGGTTGGCTCACTCACCAGGAGTGTCAGGAACTTATCTTCCACACACTCCAGGAAATTCCTAGACTGTTTTCTCATTGCTGTGTTGTATCTCTAGCAGATATCTTGTAAGTTGAAGCATGCCAAGAGAACAAGGGCCACTGATCATGGGACTACCCTCGGGTGATCATAGTACATTTCGTCTGCCTCTTCATCCTGGTTGTGTGGTCTATTCCAGACTCCCACAGGATCCACCTGCCTTATTGGCCTTTCCCCTGACTCTTACCATAAATACACAACCCTATCATCACCATCATCAAACTCAAGTCAAAACACTGCCTAACCTACAGGGCTACCCCACCACTTCTCCTTCCTTGCCTATTCCTTCTGAAGAATTTATAGCCATCCATTGCAGCACTCCAGTCACACAGGTCCTCCCATCATGTTTCCATGATTGCAAATCTGTCTTCATTTTCCAGTTGTACAACAGCTTGTAGCTCCTCCTGTTCATTGCCCATGCTGTGTGCATCGGTGTTGATGCACTTCAGTTAGGTTGTAGATCCCGCCACATTTCGAGGGGAAGAAGCCATGACAATTCCCAGGCACTTCCATGATTTCTTTCTCATCAATAACCCTTGTGTCAGCTGTGCTGACACATAAATCTCCATCCCCTACCTCTACTGAGATGGCAGATTGAAGGACCTTGCTGGTACCCTGTCCCTTAAACATTTGCCTGCTGACCCCAGGCAATTCTCTAGTGAGCTTGATTTTCTCCCTTTCCCCCTCCTAATCTAGTTAAAAGCTCTTTCTATGAGTTGTGCTAAGTCCTATGCAAAGATTCTTTTGACCTTTTTGAGACAGGCACACCCCACGTGTCATCAGCAGGCCTGAAGTCTTTTAAACTGACCCATCATCAAAAAAACCCCCAAATTCTTCTGTTGACACCAGGCTTAGAGCCAAGTATTGATCTGCTGTCTCCTCCTGGTTTTTCACTCATCATTCCCTGCAGCTGGAAGAATAGAGAATGCTACTTATGCTCTTGATCCCTTGGCTGGTCATCCCAAGGTCCTGAGATTTCTCGATTGCCCTTCTTGTGCAACCATCTCTGCCCACCTGAAAAAAATCATAATGGATAATAATCCAAGACCTGTATCAGGGTAGGAAGTTTCTCTTTATGTCTCTGTGTATGTCTCTGTCACACTCCCCAATACTCCTCAGTCGAGTGCCCTCCGCCCTCAGCTCAGTCAGTGAGCAGAAGGGTTCCTGTACCCGGGAGTGCCTCACACAGGGGTGCTCACTGCTGCCAGCTGTGCTGACACAAGAGCTGGGCTCACCCTGCAGCGTGGCACTGGGGTGGCAGCGTGTTCCCAACAGAGCTCTCTCTGAGGAACTGTGTTTGTTGTGGGGGGTGCAGAGATTAGAGAGGTCATGGCCTTCTGCCAGGCAGACACCGCTGCTCTCTGGTCAAGCCAGCAGAGCCCACCCTCAGTTTGCCTGCTCTGGTCACAGTGCTCTCCAGGGACTGCTTTACATATATGTGGGGACTTGGTCACCATTGCTCCTGATACCACTCATGTCCCATCAGACACTCTTGCTTGAGCTCTAGGGTCTTGGCTCCCCTTGAGGTTCCCCTGTTCAGGAAACCCCCTTGGGCACCACACTGGAGCTGGAGAGCTCTGCTGCTGATTGTGCCAGCACCAGAGCTGCTCACCCCAGCATATGAATGACAGAGAAAAACTGTCAAACTTGTTCCAACATATTTAATATGTAACGGTGTATCCATAGTACAAATCTAACTGAATTAGTTTAGCTACTTCTAATTCTATTCCCTGACTTCAAACTAACCTCTGTTTATATTTTTATGCAAACTAATCAGTACATTACTGGGGAAGGTTCAGTGAAATGAATATATTCCTTGCTACCATCCTTCCCCCAAGTGCCTGAACAGGTGTTTGAGTGAGAAAATGAAGAACAAGCAGAGAAGTTTTGAGAGGCTTCAGAGGATTTGTTGAGATTAAAATGCATCTTGATAAAACATTTTAGTTTTGACTTTGATTGTGAGCCACAAGGCATCCCTACCTGTAAGAACATACTTTCCTGGGCATGTGAGTAGGAGATAAGGAAATGATATTCAGACACCCTCAAAAACCATGATCCTTGCCAGTGACAAAAGGCCTAAATTTAAACCCTGGCACAGCCCTTCCATTCAAAGCATTTCATTACTGGTGGACCAGTAGGAGAAGAATAAGAACAAGTTTGGAAACCTTGTCTTACATTCCCTTCCAGGAATACCTCTCTTCACCCATTTGTGTGAGCAGAATTTTTATTTCATCCTTAATAGAAAGGTGAGAACAACGTACATTTCCTGCACACAAATATGTTGTTAGGCACTCATGGTTAGAAGGTTTGGTTGTCTGTCCATGTCATTTGTTGCAGCTACATTAATATAAAACATGCAGAATTCAATATTTTTTATATATATATATATATACAAGCTCTTCCACCTTTCACCAGGTATTGCTAAGTAATTCCTGATGGGTAATAAAAACTGAAAAAATCCATTTTTGACTGATATTGACTAAGTTTTCAGAAAAGGAAAATATAAGAACTTTATTTCTGTGTGCACAGGTGTACTCAGATGTACAAGAAAACTGAAGTTTAAAGGCAATATTGGAAAGTATTTGAGCAGGTTTAAGATGCTGTTGAGGATAAAATAATTCACAAAATTACTTGGGAGTCTGTTTTTCATTTTACAATGCAGTTTCTATGCCCAAAGTCCACCAGACCACATTAAAGGAGAAAGCAGAATTTAAAGGTAATGTTTGTATCATTTTAACCACAACTCATGTAGAACTTTTTTTTCAACAAGGCCATTCAAACAAAGCACCATATTTTAAAAAAAGAAAAGGAAAGAAAAATCGTCTCCTTTATAAATACAGTATTTAGAACACATAAGCTTGATCTGCATTGTCTGTAACTACATCAGCTTTAGTGGAGTTACACACTAACAGTCTATTTTTTCTGTTGTGTTCTAGTTCTTCCGCTGTTAAATTTGTAGATAAGATCTGATTTTCAGTAAGAACAGAAGGGACATCTTATATAATCTGTCATATTTTTATAGAAGTACCTTTTTACCTTTGAATGTAAGTTTTGCACTAGTTTGAGGAGAGTAATCTTGTGTCATAAAACTAACAGAATACCTATAAATGCATATAACCATAAAGAATGATGCATTTAAGTAGAATATACTAAATATATTTTATGGCAGATGAAGAAGTATAATCCAAAACATATTATACTGTCTCATTAGTGTTAGCTTTATGAAAATGAAAACCATTTGGAATGGTTTTTTAGGTATATTTTTATTTGGACAGTATAGTAGATGCATCATTACAGACTTGCAGATTTTCTGAGTACAATAATCATCATTCTAATTCTAATCATATTTGTGCACTGTAAAAAAAGACCCAAAAGACCCCACACCTGCTTACATGAAGCCAAAGTTCTGTTACTACTTGTTGGTTTTGGAAAAAGAGTGAATTATCTTTCCTTTCCACATTGCAAGAGGAAAAAATTGTCTACTCAAAACTGTAAAATTAAATTGGATTAGAGCATTCAAACCAACAAGAGCAGACCACTAAGACATCAAAAGAATAGAAATAATTTATTTATACTTACATATAATTTTATTCTGAAGAATTCTTCACCTATCCTTGCTGTTACGTATTATTAGAAGTCTTTTGGTGGTGATCATTTCGTGGCACTCCTAAGAGCTTGTTGGAAATGAGGACAGTTAAAATTGTTTATAAAAATACAAAAATGTTCCCTTTTAGGTCTTTGCTTCATTGAACTCTATAGGTGAGCTGCCTTAGCTAAATATTATTCTTTATGTATTAATAAAAAATAGTTCATCTGAGTCTAGGCAGACCTTGAGCTTTTTCTCCTCATTGGGATATGAAAATTGAAATCCTAGGGGTTAGGATATATTGAAACTTGAAGTCAGCTCCAAAGCTGAAACTTGTTGAGATAAAGCAGACTATGCATTACTTCTACCACTGCAACTTTCATCGTCTTTCATCACTGCCTTTCCTCTCAGAGTTCTGGAAAGCAGCTAAACTGGTATTCAGCCAGGAAGGAGAGAGCCTTTGCAGGAAATCAGCACATACTCCAAAGCTAATCTCTTGGAGGGGAAGAATAGTGTTATTCTTCAGGGACTATATATTAGGTTATTCAGCAAGATCTGTTTAATTTGTCTTTTATGTATTATTCATTAGACAAAATTCCCACGACATCGCAATAAGAAGGTCAGTATGATAGCCTGGGCCAAAATAAAGGTGATTTTTTGCTGGCTTATGTAGCAAAAAGATGAATAATCACTGTGACACAAAAAAAAAAAAATAGCTGTATAAAGATGAAGGACAGTGAACCAATTATTGTTAACTAGTAAGGACAGAAGTTATAATCATCATTTAAGGATGGTTCTGGTATTCCAGTATACAGTCTTATGATACAGTCTAATGATTTAATGAGCATTGAAAAGCAAAACATCTGCTAGACAATAGTACACATATGTCTTATTCCTTTTAAAATTGATGTTTGCTCATGACGCAAATGATTATGGAGATTTTTACAGAATCACAGAGTGGGTCAGGTTGGAAGTGACCACAGGGGGTCATCTGGTCCAACCTCCCTTGCTCAAGGAGGGTAATCCCAGAGCCCACAGCTCAAGATTGTGTCCAGATGGTTCTTGAATATCTCCAGTGAGGGAGACTCCACAACCTTTCTGGGCAATCTGTTCCAGTGCTCAGTCACCCACACAGTAAAGAAATTGTTCCTCATGGTCAGGGGGAGCTTCCTGCGCATCAGTTTCTGTCCATGGCCTCTTGTCCTATTGCTGGGCACTGCCAAGCAGAGCCTACCTTCATCCTCTGACACCCCACTTCAGCTGCTTGTATACAATGCCATCTTCCCTCTCAGTCGTCTCTCCTCAAAGCTGAACATGCCCAGGTCCCTCGGCCTTTCCTCATAAGAGAGATGCTCCAGTCCATTAATCTCCTTTGTAGCGCCTCATTGGACCCACTCCAGGTGCTCCACATCTCTCTTGTCCTGAAGAGCCCAGAACTGGACACAGCGTTCCAGATGTGGCATCACCAAGGCTGAGTAGAGAGGCAGCTTATTTCAGAGACAGCTTCATTTTCCTAATATTCATGTATAGTTCAGTTTCTATTATTAATAATTTGCAAGTTTTCTACTTTGCAAGTTTGGACATTTCAGAGAGAAAGAGAGGTTTTACTGATGTTAACAACATGCACATAGGAATTAATTTCTGGTTATATCAGTAGAGTAGTAGCTCTGTAATGTCATCTTCAAAACATCACGTTGTCTCCCTATTGTACAGCATTTTTCTATTTGTACTTGTATTTGAGAGAGTATAGGTCAGTTCTTTCTGAATTTGCTTAAGAACTACTTTTTTTTACTTTTAAATAAACTAGGAGTTGTATTTCTCAAAAAATGGAAACTTGTCAAAGGTTAAGAGATAAGGAAATATTTAGATCAAGAGAACAGGATATTCTTATTGTGCTGAAAAGTATATTTGCCTTCCATTTCATTTGAAATATTTTTCCTACTTACTTCAGAAGAAATTATTAGATATTTACATTTTTCTCTTGTTCCTTTTAAAAAAGAGGAATACATTTCCATACATTATAAAAAGTTGTCTTAATTTGATTTCATTTATTATCAAAAGAAAACTTAGCTATTCCACAGGATTAGTTTTCCTATTAATAAAATGACAGAATTTCTTATCATTCATTATGATCCAGTTAAAAAACCTTTGATTATGTACAATTTTTTTCTTGCATCCAGTTAAACAGAAATGCTTCCACAGTCTATAAAGTCTCTTCAGTAAAGTCTCTGTAGTAAATAAGGATTCTTTTTACACATTATTTATTGGCAGGGAGGATGGATTTCAACTGAACCCCAGTGTGGCTGTTTGCCTTCAAATAAAAACAATCTGCCTAAAGAATATTCTCAAAAATTGACTGATAAAAATGCACATGTGCGTTCTCACACTTGCATCTTTAAAAAACACACATAAGAAGAAATGTTGCATTTTTTCTGTGAGGACAGTATTGGGGAAATTCAGCAAATTTAAACACAGCAAAAAATTTAAGCACATGCTCAGGCAATCTGTACAGGTTATTGAACAGTACCTGAAGAGTCTGTCCTTGAAATTGAAGCAAATTGGAAACACTGCCTGATTAAGGACAGCAGCATCCAAATCCTTGTTTTCCAGTTCAGCATCATTTTGTGTGGTACCTGGGTACACAGAGAAAACAAGCAAAATAAAACTTGCTAGTCTCAGAGTTCAAGAGGGATACATGTAATTGGAAACTAAATCAAAGGTCTCTGGTCTAAACAAAAATATAGCCTTTTCTCTCAGCAAAACAGAGTTTCTAAGAAAGTCTACATGAGCCTGGGACAGGGGAACAAGGAGACAGCAGAGTCTCTGATTTGTATTTCTGCTCGATTTACTTGAGCAGGACCAAATACGCTACTGGCAGACCGAACTGTGAACACTTTCAGTGCCCACCTAAATCCTGTTTGCAAGACTTAAGTGAGGCATAGGCCTTTACTGGCTGTCAAAACAAAGACGAATTTTATCGTTTATGAGTAAACCAGGAAGAAACGCAGTAAAAGACACAATTTTTCTAAGGTCTAGTTTTAAATGCAGGATTGTTTGTACTGAATCAGAAACTGTTGAGGGACACAAGAAGCTCAATTGACCAAACGTTTCTTAAAAATTAAAACAGTTTTTTCCCTTCTGATTCTTCTGTGTGAATATTGCTCTCCTATTGTTTCTGCAGAATTTTGAAAACTGATTTGAGTGGCTTACAAATACAAAATATCTGCAGCATGAAAATGGAATAGTGTTTTTCTGTTCTTGGAATTACCTTTCAGACTACCTGGAATCAGGCTGAATAGTAACAGCAGTGTCAATACTAATTATGTTAGCATAGGATTCCAATCTTATAACATTTCATAGGTGTCCACAGATCTGTTTGTCATCTCATAGAATCAAGTGGCAATGCATCCCCTGCCCTAAGAAGTTATAAACTGGCGCCCCAATTTTACAGAAGTAATAAGCAATCTGAACAAACAGCAGACATGTCTATTTTGCATCCAAATGCTTGCTTTAACATTTTGGCATTAGCAGCCTTGTGCCTGGTGTGTAGCTTGTGAGCTTATACTGACACTTGTGTTTTGTTCTTATTTCGTAGTTCTTTGTGTGGAAAGAAAGGGCAAGAGTTGGTATGGGTAGGATAGGGCATGTGAATTTCTGTGTAATTTTCTGTATTTATGTAAACACATAGAAAACAAGGTAAGTGCATTTTTATAGAAGAGCCCCATAATGGCTACATGTATAGTTAAAAAAAAAAGAAAATCAAAAAACCCCAAAACTGTCACAAAAAATATTAAACTAGACTGTAGTTTTCTTCTCTTACCTTGACAACTGTAGACAATCAAAGATCAGCAGCACCCACACCCAGGCATCCTCCTCAGATTACAAAATGGGATTTCGTGACAATCCTGCAGATGATGTCTAGTCATACCACAGAGGTTTAGGGTAAACCCAATCCCAGTACTTGGCATCTCTTTTGGTGAAGGCTACAAGGCTCTACAATTTTATGGAAATTAAATCATGCTGCTTTTAGGATATCATAACTTTGTGAAGCTATTAGCTCAGTGGACTATACCCGTCAAGTGCCATGAAAGAGAGAGCAGAGCAGATCTAAGAGCTTGCGTCTCTCCTTGAACACAGAGACTTTGAAGCTGTATTACCAAAGCTGAGCACGTACCTTAGAGGGGACTGATCCTGGCCAACTTCCAAACACTGGCACAGCCATGCACTCTTGCCCTTCTCACACAGGATGGGGTAGAAATAGGAGTAAGGTTGAAAGGCTTGTGGATCTTGATAATGGCAATTTGATAATGAAAGCAAAACTGTGCACAGCAAAGCAGTAAGAGAAGTTTGCTCACTACTTCCTGTTAGCCCCTTTCCAGAAAGCAAGGACTCAGTGCACAATAACAATTGCTTCAGAACACAAATGCAAGAGGCACAGACTTTCCCCCTTTCTTCTCCTTTCCCACAACATTTTATCATACTGAATATCCCTTTGGGTCAGTATGGGTCAGCTTCCCCCTCCCAACTTTTTGCCCACCCCTTCACTAAGAGGAGAAAGGGAGGAGGAAGCAGTGAGGGAAGGACAGAAATCCTTGACTGTGTTCAAATAATATTTAGCAACAGCCAAAACATTGATGAGATAACAGCACTGTTTTAGACACCAGCTCAAAGCAGAGAACCATATGGGCTGCTATGAAGAAAATTAACTCCATCCCAGCCAGTCCTGGCACATACTCTCTGAAACCAGAGGGTAGTAAGTTCACCTCTGTGACCTAAGATGGAAAAAAACCTGAGTGATCTTGTTTGTTGCCATACATGAAACAGCAATGATGCCTTAGGTTTTAGCTTTTATATTTTTCAAATTCTGTATTCTGTGTACTCCTAGTGTGTAACTGATCTGTCTTGCAGCCTGTTAGCTGCTGCTCTCTTATGCTAAGATAGACATAACAAAGCCTCTCCAGGCTTGCTCTTCAAGGACACTCAGACCGTCCTAGGCCAAAATGTGTAAACCAGCATCTTGAGGAAGGGGGGCAAGTTGGGGGGGCAGTTACATTATTAGCTAAAGTTTAATTGGCGAATTTATGCTGATATGCAAATGGACCAAACTTACAACAGTGTGAAGAACTCGTCACTGGTCGTCCATCTTGGTAGCCTTTGGCCTGCCAGGGTGTACTTCTGAAGGCCTTTTGAATAAATATCTCCTTTGTTCCTCTACCCCTGTCTAGTCTCTGTTTCAGGTTGTCGTTTTTAGGCATCAGCAAAAAGAAGGGAAGAAGCGAGTGTAAAGAACTACCAGAGGCCTCCTGTTTCACTGAATGGTTGGAAAAAGTTATTTAAAATTGTGCCTGAAACTATGTGCAAATGTTGTGCTAATGCTCAATGTCTGCTAGTTTAGAAAATTCTACAGTCCTCTGTCCAAGAAACCTGCTGGCAGCTGTTACTACTGCCCACATTTGTGACAGATCATGAGGCTGTTAAATATAACACTGTAAAGGCATTTTTCTTCCAAAAGTATGTCAGGTGTGAGATTCTGGTCTTCAGTTAAAGTTGAGATACAGGAAAAAAATGTTTTGTTTTGTTTTTTAGAGAAGTCCTCTTAACTTAACAGCCAGTGGTGTGTGCATACATTCCTGAGCATTGCTGTCACCTAGCTGGGCTCATCCCACCACAAAAACCTGCTGCTCCTGCTCCCTACATCAACTTCACAGTCCTGCAAACAATTCTGCTTGTATGAACAGTTCTACTTTGAACTGGAGAGCAGCCTCAATGAATTTGGGAAGCTCAGAGTTATACATATCAGGGCTCTTGTGCCATATCAAGGAGAGATAATACATGAAAGAAATTACACAGGCAAAGAAGCAAGGAAAAAGGACTATTGGGGAAAAAAATAAAAAGAAAATATATTTAATTGTTATTTATTTAAGTTGCTCAAAAAATATTCTAGCTAGCACTTAAAGCAGACAAGCTGCCTGAGACAAGGACAAAAATGCCTGAAGTACCGAGTAGACGTTCATGTGCATTAAAGATTTCAGTAGTTTTACTTATAATTAGCTCTACAGTGGATACTATCTTTAAATTAACCTTTCATGTTTTATACTTCCAATTCTATATATTTATATCCTTATATTTAAATAGGAAATTGCACTGATTAACCTCTGATCTTTTCTTCATCGAGGCATCATGCTTTAGCATAAGATTTTCTGAAAGTGTAGCAATTGTTCTGAAGTTACCTTCTGAAAGTTCTTAAAAGTAGAAACTACAAAGGCATATTTAAACTAGACTGTCCTCCTGTTGTTCCATTTATTTTTATTAGAAATGCAGCCTGTGTGCATCCTGTTTTGAAATTCAAGCTTTTTATACTGTAACATTCACATCCATTGCTAATGTCAATGACAGGTGTCATTCTAGGACTTAGGAGATATATTTGTACAGCTAGAATGTGCACAAGCTACAGGTTTCTAAAAGTTACTTAGTTTTAATATAAATATTGTTTAAGTTGTGCTCTGCTTATAAAATCACTAGTCTTTTCTGTGGAGTTGGAATTCTTACAAAAAGTAAGATTATGTCTTATTAATGTAAAGATAAGTAAATAATCATATTAAGATCATAATTTTAATCATCACAAATTTTTCATGTGTCATAAAGAACAGAAGATCACCCTGTGGAGATAGTCTGATCTAATTAGCTGCAGGACTTTCCAAAATTTAGTCCTGTTAGAACTAAGTCTTATCTTTAGAAGAATACCTAGTTATAGTATAAGAATTTATTATGAATAAGATGAAGAATCCAAATGCAGAAGCCCTGGTAAATTGTTCCATAGGGAATTGTTCCCTGACTACCAGAAAGTCAGAACAATTCTTTTCTAGCGCAAATGTATCTAATTTCTTCCAAGAGGTAGGTGTTAATACATATTTGCCTCCTAAATTAAAAGAGGTAATTTCCTTTGAAATTCTTTACTGGGTGTGACTTTGTCCTACTTCAGACATTAATTTCTAGTGAAAACACTGAATTTTGAACTGTTTTTAAAAAACTGCCCATTCAGTAGTGGGTAGTATTTTCACTCAAATAAGTAGCTTTTCAAGGCCCAAATTGATAAATCCCTCATAAACCTGGTCTGATACTGTAGCTCACTCTGACTTCATCAGATTAGAGACCTTCAATATTGAATTATCTCATGAATTTTTAACCTCATGACCTTTGTCAGTTTCCACAGTGTTGACACCATACTTTCTCAGGTTCACCTTGGTAGTTAAATGAGAGAATGAAAATCTTGATTATATATATATACATATCATTGACAGCTATTAATTGTCAGTGTATATATTTGACAAATCATTTGAACTAACAGAGAAGAATTAAAAGCTTGACTTCCCTGAAATTCATTTCATTAATTACCACTGGTCTGCTTACTTCAGTGGTAATTTTTTAGAAAACACACTTTTCCAAAATACATCCCCAAATTAATGAAGCTTATAACTCTTTTTTATTTGAAGGAAGGTTAAACATAAGCTATGCTATGTCCCAATTAGACTCTCCTGGGATTAATAAATGGGATTTAA
The DNA here is from genome assembly GCA_013397815.1 of Aleadryas rufinucha. Lineage (NCBI taxonomy): Eukaryota > Metazoa > Chordata > Aves > Passeriformes > Aleadryas > Aleadryas rufinucha. The sequence goes on along the minus strand of VZTH01017159.1, from coordinate 4,801 downwards.
ATTGTAAACAGAGATCTATGCACTTCTTGTGCAGGAAAATTTTTACCCATACATGGTTTTTCACTGACATTGCTCATAGAGAAAAGGTCTCTGGACTTAAAATGAAGATAATAATGAAGAAAAAGTACTAGAATACTAGAGTACTAGATAATTTAAAGTACTAGATAATTTAACCTCATGAATATAGTGCAAAAGCAAGTCCATATATATTATCCCTGTCACAAGAAAGCTGTAATCTTCTGGTTTTCTGTGTAACATCAACTTGAAGAGTGCTAGTTGATAAAAAAACCTTTAGAGAATGAAAACTGAAATCAGAAAGCTAGACATGATAGTAATAGTGCATGGTTATCTATTGTACTAAAAAAAGGATTTAAATCATAAACAAAACTGTAGTAGAATGATCTGCCTGGGTAAAAGTATGTGATCTGCCTGGGCTTTCTAATGGGCTGTGACTCTCTATCCAAAATATAGAATAGAATTCAACTATCTTCATCTCTGTGCTTAAATGTTCCCTATAAGGTTGGTTAAGCTGTAACAGATGATGAAAGCAAATTAATTGAATTTCTACGTATCAGCTGCTCCATCAGTAAGGAGGAAATCACAAACATAAGAGATTAAATGAGCAGTGTGATTAAAATGCTGTCCATGTGCTTGAAAAAAATCCTAGCAAATTTAGGAATGTTAGAAGTTTCAAGATTGCCCTGATCCTCAGACTAAGGTGGTAAATCACAATATCTGTAAAAGCAGAATGAGCATCCTCAGACTGCTCCGTGTATAACACCACCGCTAGCAATTTTATATCACTTTTCAATGAAACTGCTCCAAGCATTTTAAACAGGACACCCTGTTTCATTAGCCTTAGTTTACAGTTTTTGGAACAAACATAGTGAGAAAGTGACAAAAAAAATGATGGGAACAAGGTTGCTACTGAATTCTTACAACTCCAAATTCAGCTACTCTTTATTATACTGTTCTTAGGCTGCCTTTTAGCCATCTTGAAAATGTAGGCTGTCCAGAAAGGAGAGACATAAAACTTTATGTGCTTCTCTTATGGATTTAGAAGGATATATGTGTGCAGTAGTTTCATTACATATGTGTGCATGGGTATGAGAATCCATAACAAAATTGCTGCAGTGATGAGAAGTGGATTCAGTATTAGCCCATCTTCACACCTACTTCCCACTCTGGCCCAGCACCACAGCAGCCTTGCAGTCAGCACTCTGCAGACACAGCCAGCATACTGCATCTGGCTTTGGGATCCCAGTGTGAGAAGGAAATCAGTAAATAGTGTGAAGTTCAGCAGAAGACTAATCAAGATGGTCAGGGATGAGAGTACTTGCCATGTGAGGAGAGGCTGAGGTACCTGTGCTTGTTCAGCTGTCATATTGTAATGTCATAGTGTAATGGGAAATATTCTGTTTAAATTCAGGAAAACATTACCATATGTGCAGGCTTTGTGGAATGTGAAGATCTTGTTAACATCATGACACCATTAACAAATAAAAATATGCATTTCTTTACCTACTCTGCTTATAATGTGTAAATTACTATGTCCGCAGTTTTAGCTACTAATGACTGGGGATTTATAAAAAGGAATTTAATGGCACTTAGAAAATCAGAAGCCAGAGCCTAGAATAGGTTTTTTGTCAGCCTAGAAGCAGAGATTTTCATTGTGGGGGAAAAAAAAACATGGTTTTTTTCCATATAAGTCTATTGTTTATAGTAAAACTTACAGAAGAACAATACAGTACAGGAATTAAAGTACAGAATGAAAAAATTAATGTCTGTTCTGTGTTCAACACTGTAAATATTTCAGTGCTATTAAAACTACAAATTTTAAAGCAAAGCAAAACACAAAAATCTACTCCTAGACACCTCATTATTACAAATGTATGCATGATAAATATAACACGCAGTAAGTAATCGACAGATAGTATTTAAAATTACATGCTCTACCGCAAAGTTTTTAGAAAGGCATCTATGCAAATCTTGTCTAGACCTTACCCTTGAAAATACCTAAGCACATGTATACCTGTACTTGTGAAAAATTGCTCAAATGTGTTAAGCTATTAAGCTTCCAACAATGAACTAAAAAGATACCAAGAGAAACATTTATATACAGCAGGAATCAGAAGATAAAACAATGATGTCTTTAGACTCAACTGAGTTAGGTAGCACACTCCATTAATTTCCATGAAAGTCTGCAGAAGCAAAATACCTGTGTATGGCTACAGTATCATGCCTGAAGTCTACACAATTAACAAGTAATAAAAACTTGGTATATCACATACTTCTTGAGGAAAGTATATTTTCTATGAGAAAATGGGAATTTAAAATGGGCCTTCAGTATGTAGGAGGCTGTGAAAGTCCAGTATCAGATTGCTGGATTAACTGTGTACAGTGCAACTGTTCTGAGTATACATAGCATTGCTGAAGAATTGGACTTCTGTGCCTGCGTGCAGAGACTCCATATTGCGCCTGTGCCATTTCATTTTTCTCTATCTACTCACATTTGCACCCCAGCCTGCAACTGATTCCCTCAAGATAACTCTGCTTGTGAAACTGTCAGTCTTTGCTCCTGAATAACTCAGCAACTTCATTTCTTTACAGAGAATTGTTTCAGAGAAATAAATAACACTGCAGTTTAGATCTTAACAATAATTCTATCGGCATACAATACTAATGTAAAAAAAAAAATTAAACATGTATATGCAATTTTTTACAGTATAAAATGGGGTATTGAATGCAGATATTTCTTGGTATTGTTTGGGTTATATAGGCTGTTAAAACTTATGATTAGTCATATACCTTAACAATAGGTAAACCATTAAGTAGATAAAGGAGACCAACACATACACAATATAATTATTACTGCACAGGGGATAAAAGAGCTACAGTGTCAGAAACTGTATTTGCATCAGTTGAATGAAAAGATCCTTTAACCCAAGACTGGATCAGGCATCTGCCACAATCATTTGGGCACTTATGGTACTGGTTGTGTGGATTTTTCGTATGCTGTGTTAAAAAAAATCTTTGATTGGATTTTATAGTCTTGTTTCTCTAGAATCTAGGATCGTATTTGAGCTCCTGATTGGACACTGTAACAGGAAACAACCCAACCTCAGATCCTCATAGAGCAACAGAACAAGCAATTCGAAGAAAAACATAAAAAACATAAAACAACCAAGAATAATTTATAATAAACAAGCAAGAATAATTTATTAAAAACAAAACAAAACAAAAACCAAGCTGCCTAAGACTATGAAGGCTAGGTGAACCAGTCCTTTTTTTTAAGTATTAGAAAGCTACTGGATGGAGAAAAATGTTTGATGGGTGCAGTTGGACAACTTGTGTTGGAAATCTCTTTAGATAAACTGTCCAGCTTATCTTGGAAAACCCCTCAGATGATTCAAATTTAATTGAGGACACATTCAAATCAATGAACAAAAACCATTCAAAAAAATTGGTAGCATTTCAGAAAAACAGGAGACCTTCTGAATATGGTGGTGTCCTTGGTGAAATAATAAATATACAAGTTTGCTATCCAAGCTGACATATATGTAGACATAAAGTATATTTACTTGCAGGAACAAGGCTGTGCTAGTTCTGTTGCCTTTATTGCTGTTTGTTGAGATTTTTGAGACTTTTTTTGGAAGAGTTTGACTTACAGAGTCTGTTAGTCAAAGTCTTCCCTGTTTTTCTCTATATCTATGCTTACCAAACTATCTGTAGAGGTATATGTATGTGTATCCTATTGTGATCAACTAATAGCATCCTGCCCTCAAGTGACAAGTATTTCAGCATCAGGAATGGTAAACATAGATGATACCCAAAGGTAAATTTTCAAGACAATTGGGAATAGACAGAATCTCATTATTTGCCAGTTGAGCATTTACTCCCTGATATTTTGTGTTAAAAGCATAGCTGCAAGCCACCCACATATGGTACATTGTCAAAAATTTTGTTATAAAAATGTGATTTTCCAAGGGTTTTGCATGTCATTCTCTGACATATGACACAGTGAAGCGAATTTTTTTGCAAGAAATACTTTGTAGAACACTCTCGCTTGGAGTCAGTGGATTGCAAATTATCTACAAAAGCAGAGTTATCCTATTACATACCTGAAACCAATATAAAACCAAAAGGATTTCAAATGCTGTCAGGCATTCAGAAATATGTGACACTGATTTTATCCCCAGAATAAAACATGAATTCATTATAGCTTGAATCTTGTGTTTTGTATAAAGAGAATCATAGAATCATTAAGTTGGAAAAGACCTCCAAGGTCATCAAGTCCGACCTTTGACTGAACCACCATGCCAACTAAACCATAGCACTGAGGGCCATGTCCAGTTGTTTTTTAAACACTTCCAGGGATGGTGACTACACCACCTCCCTGGGCAGCCCATTACAGTGCTCAGCCACCCTTTCAGTGAAAAAATTCTTTCTGACATCCAGCAAAAACCTACCCTGGTGCAGCTTGAGGCCATTTCCTCTTATTCTGTTGCATGTTAACTGGGAGGAGACTGATCCCCACCTGGCTACCCCTTCCTTTCAGGCAGTTGTAGAGAGCAATAAGGTCTCCTCTGAGCCTCCTTTTCTCCAGGCTAAACAATCTCAGCTTCCTCAGCTGATCCTCACATGGCTTAACTCTCCAGACCCTTCACCAGCTCTGTTGCCCTTCTCTGGACTTGCTCCAGTCCCTCAATGTCTTTATCGTAGTGAGAGGTCAAAAAGCTGGACACAGGACTGTAGATGTGGCCTCATCAGTGTCGAGTGAAGGTTTTTAGCTCATGAACTG
>VZTH01017158.1:45969-120563 GCA_013397815.1 Aleadryas rufinucha | reverse complement strand
GATGCGGTGCCGCTGCCCAGCGCCCGAGACCCGCCGTGTGCTGCTCCTGCGGGGCTGCGCCTCTCCTCGGGATGAAACCGCCCGCAGTTGAGAACGCCGAGGTTGCCTCGCTTGCTCGGCTGCCAACCTAACATTCGTCTCTATCTCTTCTTATTGATTTAGAAGGAAACCTTACCGGTGCTGTCAGGCTTAGAAACAACAGGGGTGAAATTTGTGGTTTTTGGTATTCGGTTTCATTTTTGTATCTGGATTTTCACCAATGTGTGTCATAGGTTTGCAGCCAGGTGCTTTTGCAAAATGGATGGAATCTGAAATACCCTGCTAGGTCAATATAAGTAAATTACATATTGTCTGGCAATACTGTTATGGTTAACAGGTGAAAAATAGCTTCCTACAAATGTACTATTCACGCATTACAAATGTGGGGAGTTCTATAAAGGAAGTTGATTCTTTTATACATCAGTGGATGCTAGTGTCATCATCCTTACATAAATCACTGGGGAATTTTCCTGTGGCACAAGCCATTTAGGCAAACAAACTATTTAACCTTTAAAGAGAAACAGTGTTGCACACTGTTATCACTGTTATCAAATTAATATTTTTATTCTAGCTCATACCCAGAAAAAGCAAAGTCCTCATAAAAGATACGTGAGCCCCACCCCAGTAAGTTTATGGCCTAAGACGCAAATGCTATGATACACACAAGTACTTGCCTCCCTGAAATAACGTGAGCATTAAAGCATTTAAATGCCTTTCTCCATCAGGGCCTTAGATCCTTTTAAGTAGCCAAAATAAGAACATAATTTAATTAAAAGAATACGATCAAATAAATTGCTATAGTGAGTTGAACATCTAGTCCAATATCCTGGCTCTGACTACAGTCATTAACAGATGCTGAAGGGAGAAAAACATAAGAAACAGGACTGGCACACAGGGATCTTTTCCTGGTATATCCTTTCATGTTTCAGCAAAACGTAGAACATGGGTTTCTTAAACTGGAGTTTGCTCCCAGACCATCATATTTAATAAACTTTGAGTTTCCCTACTCCCTTTTTTACAATCTGTTTATGCTTTGGTCTCAACTCTGTTCTGTGGCAATGAGCACCACAATTTAATTATGATTTGTGTGAAAAAGTACTTCCTTTTGGTTGCTATGAACCTGCTACCTGATAATTTCACCCAGTGCTCCTTAGCTTTCATATGTGACGAGGAGCACATACTGTGTCTGTGTAAGGTGCCAGGAGTGTCCACTCCCACCAGATCAGGCACAGCACTGGCAGGCTAGGTCCCTTCATTTTACCAATCACCAAGCTGAGCGGCCTGCCTGGGAGTATAAAGCTGCACTCAGCCCTTGGTCTTTATATTGAAATTTACAGATAAGAATAGTTCTTCTTCTTCTTGTTATGCAACATGGACACTTAGGCACAAAGAATTGTCCTGAACCCATGGACTCATTTCAAGAAGGCTACTGAAAAACTGTTGAAAAATACTCCCTGCACTGTTGATTTGAATTGAAATCTGACTGACAGCTTGGTGAAAAATTCCCTATCCCAATGCAGTTTTCTACCTACCCTGAAAAGAAGATGAACTCTTTTATTCTTAATTGCAATTCTTATTTTAAACAAGTATATTAAATACAAAATACAAGCTATATGTCAAGGGACATATATATATATGAGCTCTGTACATTTGGAGTAGCATCGTTTCCTAATTGTTCTGTGTAATGTTCATTATAAGGATATGCATATTGAACAACATGCATCGTTTCAAAAGTAAAGTTTAAATGTCCCATAAAATGTAGTTGATTTGTAAAGAGCTATGACACAAGGTCTACTTCACAGGAGTACTCCTGAGTTCAGTCCTGCTTGAGGAGGTACTGATCAGACCAACATTGCAGAAAACTTCCCTGATCTCAGTGGTAAGCCCCACTTTGATTTTGTCATAGGAATAATAAAGGAATAAGAGACCAGAGGACTACAAAAACACAACCTAGACCCAAAGACCTAGAAGTTCTCACAGTCTGAAACCGGCAGCAGACACAACTTGGAGCACAACGCAATCTACAGTAGAACATGATGAAGTAGAGAAAGGCAGAAACCCATGAGTTGTGAAATTCTCCACAAAAAATAAAATGCTAGAAACCTCAGATGCATTAATCCCCATCTCCCAAAAGACTAAAAGAAGGAGAGGCTGAGTGGTATTGTTATGGGGACAGGATAGGAGGAATGCCAGCCAGTCTCAGACATGATTTTCCACTTGCTAGTGGCATATATGTGTCTGTGTGTGTGTGTGGCAAAACATATATCTGTAGATATATATATATGGTTTATACATTTTTCTTCACTAAAAATGCACTATCTTAAATAAATTTTACAATCCTAGTACCTTTAAATAGCACTTTCTTACTTGTATGCTTCACATGCATGCCTTTGAGGATGAACATACGGAGATTTTTGTGAATATGCCAGAAGTGTACTAAGTGAAACAGTATTAGCTCTTACAGAGATGTTCATTACAGTTCCATTAGCTCTCTCCTGATCATGTCTTCATGATGTCAGGGATTTATTTTGCACTTGTACCAAGGTTTCAGCTTTTTTAGTGAAAAATATATCCCCACCATACTAGTAGTGCTTATTCTGTGAATACAGAATAAGTTTTCTAAGAACATAAAATTCATGTGCTAATTGGCTTGAGCTAAAATTAGTAAAAAACTAAATCCTTCACGAAATTTAGCATTTCTGTTGACATACCCTTTGTTCTAAGTAGTTTTTATAATGAAATAATGCAGTCAAACTTTCCATACTGTTAATTAATTAAAAGCTTGTGCATGAGGTATAAAAACAAATTAATAGATTAAGTTGTAATTCAGTTTATCTATTCGTGGTTATAGCTAATGGCTATGGCTATACAGGCTGTAAGTAGAGTTGTGTGAATAGCTTGGCTGTGGACTCCTGAGAGTCCACTGAACCTTCCAAAGGGGCCCAGCCCTTCAGCTTGGCAGCTCTGCAGGTTTGGGCTACAAAGGGTCTGAGGTAGGGAGCTGCAGGCACATCTCACTCTGGTTCTCTGGAAAGTTAACCATTTCAGAGAGGTCTTTTCTACAGAGATTTTGTGTCTCTACTTGAAGTTATGTGTTTGCTCTCAAAAGGTTTTCCTTGGCGTTGCTGCTGTCTGTAGCGTGCACAGAGGAAGCAGCCACGCACTGTGAGTGTGGCAGGGACCGTGGGGAATGCTTAAAGCACACAAACAGATGAACTCGGGGTCTGTACTGCTCCTCCTGCCCAGCCACCATGTAACCTGTGTCTCGACCAAACCAACATGAGGGCTTGATTCCCTAGTGTGCTTTATCTGATTTGCATTGCTCCAGTGATGCAAAATAGATGTAAACTCAATTTAAATTACTTGTGTGCTTTGAAAAATTTGTATTGTTCTGGTATATTAATGAATCTGGACTTAAATAAAAGTATTTTAATCAATTTAAGGTTGATTCTATCATACTGTCATAAAAATTTTGAACCATAGCTTTCTTTAAGTTTTTTGTTTATAAAATATAAATGTAATGCATCTTACCTTTCATACAATAGAAATTTTCATACATTATTTACTTTGTAAGCAAATGGCAGTAAGTTCTTAGAAATCAGTAAATGTCTAAATAGAATGTACGTGGAAAATTACAGGTAGGGAGATACAACAGAAAGAAAATTTAATAAAATCTTAAATCCAGCAGCCAAGTATTAAAACATGCACACATCTTAAACAGTACATCTGTGCTGCATAATCTTTCTCCATACAAAAACAGTATATATCTAACCTAGGTTCTTCAGTGAGAAAGGGGTAAATTAGACAGTGATGTCCTCATTCCAAGATGTAGCTTCTGCTACCAAAGCAGCTTCATTTGAAGCAGTTTGGCTGCTCTTTGCAGTGATGCCAGCTCTGTGCTTGCTGAGATGTGAGAGATCACAAGCTGAACCTGTATATAGCCCATCTCTGTACATACAGACTAGCAGAGAGAATGTCACAGTAACGCTGCCTTTAAAGGACACAGCCACTCTGACTCAGGTCCCCGATTAATTTATGATGTCACCTTGTGAAGTTCTAAGTTCAAGTCCAAGCAAGACTTGGTCTTATTTTTCATTTTAGGAAGGCTGAATATGGTTCGGGCAGTTTTGCTGTACTATGTTTTGCTGTGCTGTGGTATACTGTAACAATGTCTTCATTTATCAGGAACTTACATCAGTTAAAGTAAAATAATCCTATGAGAGAAAACAATTAAACCCCAGGAAGCATGGATGAAGGCTGTCATAGCATCCTTAGCACAGCACTTTTATACCTGCTTCCGAGACCACGTTGGATGTGGCTTTGAGCAACCTGGCAGGGGGGTGGGAATTACATGATATTTAAGGTCTGTTCCAACCCAATCACTCCGTGATTCTGTGATTCGCTGATGCTGTAGTTCAGACTGCTTTCAAGAGAGAGATCTCAGAACACTGAGCACCCTTAGAGGCAGTGTGTCCTAGGCATGTCATAGCTGTGGCAAGGAGCTGCAGGAAGTCCTGACATTTCTCACAGTACCGCTGGCTGGCTCACCATATATATGCTGGTCTCATAGAAGTTTAAATTAGAGGAAAGCCATAGAATGTATGGGCTGGAAGGGCCCCTACATATATTTTAGCTGCAATTCCCCTTGCCATGGACTGGGACACCTTCCACTAGACCGAATTGCTCAAAGGCCCATCCAACCTGACCTTGAGCATTTCCAAGGATGGGGCCTCCCCAGCTTCTCTGGGCAACCAGTTCCAGTGCCTCACTAGCCACACAGTGAAGAAATGTATAGTAAATTTTTAATGCCACTGTTACTCTTTATGGTTTGCTTAATGGGAAAAACCTTCTGAAGTAAGGAATTTCTTATCCAATCCGCCCTATTCTGACAGTACTGCAGACAGCACATGCTCTCTGATATTCACATTGCACCAGACCTTTGGGTAGTGTAGATGTTGCTCTCTCAATGATTTGCATCATATGAAAATTGAGAACAGTGAATAATAACTTCCTGTACAAGAGCTTCACAAGTAGCCTTGATTTAATGAATGTAGGTGGGAAGTGTCATCCTAATTACTCAGTGTCCAAAAGGTACTTTTATTTCCAAGTCCTATTATCTTCAGAAATTACAAAGTCCTAAAATATTAATCAGATACTTCATGGCTTTCAAGATGGGTTTGGGAAGAGAGGAGAAGAGATGTAAAAGGTTTTTTTTTTTATAATTCATATAGAATGGTTTACAAATATTTCTAGTTTGTTTTAATGCAGTTGTCTTATAATGGTGTGATAATCTAAGTGATACAGTTTGATATATAAGATAACTTGGTAACTGGAATCCAATGTGTAGAATTTTTTCACTATTATATGTATTACATTTGTCTAAATATTTTTATAAACACTTACTGACCCTCACAATGTAAAAACCCTAGATGATGTTAATAAACAATCTCAGCTGTATGGTAAACATTGTGCTGACCAGAATAGTCAAGGCTGTTTTCAAAGTCTTTGATTATTTGATATGTAAAGTGAAGTCACAGAACAACCACAAGAAAAAAGAAGTACTCTTGTGGTGAGAATCTTGAAAGGACAGAGGGAATACCTACACCCAGTGAATGCAGCTACTTCATAAACTATGAAGTTACAGAGACAGCAGCTTTAAGCAGATAGCTCATGTAGGACTGGGCATTGGTCAGTGATTCAGAATACAGAAATTTGACTGTTTATTGGATTTGTCCTGAGCTCTCTTTGGAGAAGGACCATCCCATGTCCAGTATCTGTTTCAAAGCCTATGCCTGCACTGCTTATTGCAGTCTAGGATAGACAAAGGTTGCACACTCGAAAAATCTAGTTAAAGCAGCACTAGCAAGAAAGTTACTTATTTTACCTCTACTGTCTGTATGTCACCTTGCATCCTGCAGTATAGACTACACAGAAACTGAGAAATACACTCCTGAATTTTTTCTATTTTTAACCTAAATGGCTCCTGAGGACATTTGCCATCAAATATATTCCATACTCCTTCAACCGTTGTCTTAGCTCCTCTTAACCTGCTTCAATTGATCAGTAACCACCTTCATCTAAGGAAGTCACAACTGTTGTTTCAATAGCAGTCAGTGCTAAAATACAGAAGTAACATGGCTTTCATATGGCTGTCTAAGGTTTTGGCTTTATGTAGCCGAGATTGTAGCCACAACTCCTGTGGGTGCAGGATTGCACTGAGCACTTCTTTTAGTTGTCATGACTCTCAGTTTTCGTTGAGAGTCAAGGATTTTTTCTCTGCAAACTAACAGAAGCCTGAACTTTTGCACCAGAACTTGATTGTCTATGTACTAAGTTGTTAGAGTGGTCCCAGACCTGACTAGAAAGTTACTACATTCCAGGGATCATTCCCAATAAAACGCTAATGAGACTGTCCTGTTACGCAGAGGAGGTCACTCTAATTGTATGAATGGAACTAAATTGGCCATTTCGCCCCAGAGTCAGAAAACAAGCCCTGGAACTGTTTATCTTTCCAGTACAGGCACATCACATTTCTTCAGTAAGGCCCCTGCCTTTGGCCTGCATTCTTTCTTCTCAGGCATATGATATTAACCAAAGGAAACTCTGTTTGCTGAGATTTACTTAGTGATGGATCCAGATCACCTCAAGTCAGTGACTTGTCTTTGTTAGCTTATGTTGTTCCCTTGATATTTGCCTACCACAAACAAGAACGCTGCAGAGTTTTGTGGTTCCTTCTATTTTGTTCACAACAGAGGGGTAGCTTGTCAAATTGTATAAATGAACATGTTCCTGAAGGATCCATTTAGTAACACATCTGCTTAATAGTTATTCTCCACGTTTAATTTCAGACCAAGATTTATCAGCTTTTAATACATTTAATGTTTATAATGTTGACTTTTATCATGTTTATTCTAGAACCACAGTGTTGTGTTCACTAACTGAAGTCAACATATTGACTATACCATCAATTTGGCAATCCTATATAAAATATTAATATAACTATCTCATACCCCTCTCAAATACATTTGATTTTAAAAATTGCATTTAACATAACTCATATTGAATGGCTTTGACTATATTGAGTTCACTCAAGTTCTTCATGTGTTTATTACTGTTTATTACTATTAATATTCTATCAAACCTGTGGGACAAGGTGGTTATGATTTATGTTCCATATTATTTTTTTCATACATAACAGGAGAGAGAATTGTTTGAACATATTCTTAAAGAAAGTGTAAAGTTAGGAAAGGTGAGTGGTTCATATCTGTATGTGCATGAGGTAATAGTAAAATTATGTATCTTATTATGGATCCTTACTTCTGCTGAGCATTTTTCTTGGTCCGGCATATAACACTGTGGCAGTATCCTGGTTTCATACATTGTAACATTTCAGGAACTTTTAAGAAAATAGAGAATCCAGAAAGTTGAAAATAGTAAAAGAGAAGGGGACTGCTCATCATCATATTATTATCCTGAAAATCTAGCAATTTAGCAAACACTGAGAATAAATAACACATTATGAAAAGTCCATTCCTGTCCTTCCAGATTTTTGGGATTTAGACCTAGTAAGTGCTTTGAGATAATCGTTCTATCGTGCTGTCTTTTCTACAAGCTCACTTCTCAAATAACCACTAAATTACCTTTGCATGCTGAGACAACAGCAGTGCTATTTCACAGAACAGAAATGTAGATACATATCAATTAAGCAATTAGAGGATCACACAGTAAAATAGTGGCAGATGCAGAAATTAAACATGCGGGGCAAAATTCTTGTTGATTTCAAGGGTTAAAATTTAACATTAAAAATCTTGTCTCCTGCTCCAGCTTCCCTATTACCAAAGTAATGCTGATATATAAACATCAGAGAGAGCTTAAGATCCAGAAAATCTCCAGATCCAGACAATTTCCAGGACAAAATAATCAGAAGTTAGTCTTTCTGATCAAATATTCTTACTCATTTGAAGATGAGCAGGGTAAAGCCTCTCCAATATAATAACACTGCTCCTCTGAATATGTAATCTGAATATCAATATGAAAAATATTGATTAGGGCCATGTTAGAAAAAAAATGGCTCAGTAAGCAAAACACTGCAAAAACATGAAGACTTTGGATGATTGAGCAATGTTGAGACCAACATTTAAAAAATGAAAAAGAGAGAATGGAAGCATATGGCAAGTAGCATTTTACCTTCTGCATATATGTATCCCATGACTTTCAGCTCATCAGTTCTTTAAAAAGAGTTGGGATTTCAGGTATCTATTAAACCACTACCTGTAGATCTGTCATCCTCATAAAATGAGATAACTCCAGTATAGTGAGCTCAGTCCTGTTCATAACAGAATAACACCTGTCCAAGCTTTACCAAATTATGTATAAAAAAAACCATCTATGCACATTTCTTTCAGCTCGGTTGTTTGTTTTTATGACACAAGTTCCTGTAATATCACAGTTGTAGTACAATAAAATACTTTTACAGGTAACAAAAGGGAGTGGACTAACTAGTCAGTGCATACCTAATTCTAATAATGAAGGCAGCATACCTTTTCTAACCCCAAATTACTCTGAATTTTAACAACACTTCATTCTTGGACTCAATCAGACCTAGGGGATATGCTTTAACCAGTCCATATCAGCATATATTTTATATATGCTTATATATATTTCTTTGTAATTTAGTCTCAAATACTTTGAATTAATTGCCTTCTGGTTATCAGTTCTCTCTCACAGTGAGAGAACACACACGTGGGCTGTGGGGCGTGAGTTACCACCAATCAGCTCCTCCAGTAAATTTCCCGTGAAGTATGGTGATAGACCAAGTAAATGTAATTTATTTTGTTTTGTAATGAAAAGAAGTAAGTTACTGTATGTTCCTTGAAAGATGGGGGGAAGGTCTTCATGAATTCAAGAAAATATGGGCTAAAGGGCTTTAATGTCAGAAGACTAAATTTATCTGAAACCGTACTTTATTGCAGATCCACCTGCAAATGGGAGACAGTTCATAGGGGTTTTAAGACTCCAAATAATTGAATTGCTATTAATGTTCAAGACATTTTTCTATTAAATTGAATGGAATTCTATGGCAGAAACTATTCTTACACACAATCCTAGTCATCATTCACATTTCAAACATATGATTGTAAGGCTTTATTTAGGCTCTGTTAAGTAGAAATTGTTCTGATGGACAGTGAGATCACACACAACAATGGGACTGAATGCCAGAGACATCTTGATTTTGACTGCTTAATATTTAGGTGAGACAGTTTTAAATTGTGCTACAGTCCTGTCCTCTAAGGTAGAGAGTGTATCCAGCAGGATGCCAAGGAAATCAGCTGCTGTTGGACCAGGTGGGCAGCGTGTGCTCAGCATCACTCTGGGTTAGGCTGCTATTCAGTTGCATGGCTGATTCCAGCAGGTGCCACAGTAGCAGCTTTAGGAGCATTGGAAAAAAGGATTGTATGCTGAAGGAAAAACCCTGGCAAACTGATTCCCAGACTTTGTCTGTTTCCATCAACCAAGGAAGGTTGTTACCTTTTTTTTCCTTATCTTTATCAAGTTGATATTAAAAGCAGGAAATCTTTTTATCTCCTGTTGAAAACCTTTTTCCCATTTCCAGCCACACTCACTCTGACTGCTATTCTCCATTTACTCTTGTGCAATCATCCATATTAAATTGTTCTTCCTCCCTTCCATTTGTTCACCTGACATATTTAAATCCCTCCCCTTTAAACGTTTATCCCAGAAATGCTCTTTGGATCAAATGGGCATCAAAAAACTCAGAATGCAAAATCTGTATCTTGTGAAACAAGGGGGCTCAAATGTCATGACAACAGCTCTCCTCCAAATCACAAAATCCCTCCTCCAGCCTTTTCCCTTCATAACTCATCTGTGGAGCTCCCTGGGGTGGGAATGCAGTGAAGCCTGTGTGACTGCTCCATGAGTATTCTCTCACTCCTATTTACATAAAGGGCATCCCTTTATGGGCATGCCCTTTATGTAAATAGGAGTGAGAGAATACTCATGTTAAGCATGAGCATTTAAAGCATCCTCCCTTTAAAGGACATAAGGAGTATTCAAGGTGTGCTAACACCTGAACAAATCTTAGAAGTGTGCTGCTTGAATTCCAGTGCTGTGTGATCCAGTACAATCCTCGCTGTGAATAGTGGCAGCAAAACACATGAGGTCATGTGTGTAAGAAAAGATTCACCTACATACCTACATAAACTTTGGGGCAGCCTAAAGGGTCTTTTTTTTTGTCCATCTTCAAAATAGATTTCCATGTTGATTTGAATACAAAAAAGCTTCAGTATTAGTATAATTTCTCTTCTCAGACAAAATGGCTCTTTCAGGAAACTCTTCTGTATGTTACTTAAAAGTGCTTCTCAATCTTGGTATCCTGTGGGACTAGATAAAGGTGTAAAATGTCAGTGTAGACATGTACTAATTTAGAAGAGAAGGGTTCCAGCAATAACAACTGTGTTGCAAATGCATTGGTTCACCTACATGAGATTGCACAGGACAAACAGAAATGTCATCATTTTGATTTGTTGTTGCATGACTCACCTTCTAAAGAAAAGTCAGATCACAAGAGAAAATTAAGCATTTGTCAAGGAAATGAAGAATCCGGGCCACTAAAATGAATTGGTGATTGTTGATGATTGTTCTCAGGCTTCAGTTCTGTTACGTTGACCCACTTGCAGGCTTGAATGGAAACTGATCATTCTTCTTTATGAGGGTTTCCGAGTCACATCTAAAAAGTTGGTTTTAGAGCCAAGAAGAGGTTTGAACTGACAATAACCATGCCATGCCATTTATTCCACCTGTTGTCATCCTACCTGTTACTATACACTGTGAAAAATAGCACTATCTCAGGACAGGTACTTCACTAGCAAAAAAAATTTGGCTGCACCCAAGCCTTTGGTGGCTGAATAAGGATCAAACATTTAGTGTGATCAGCAGGCAGCTCTGCCTCCCACGCTCTTCTGCAATTATAACCTTCAGTTTACTTTTTCTATTTAAAAATAATTGTATTGTTCAAACAAAAATAAACCCATTCAGAAAATGTCTAAATTTGGCTTTCAGACTCAGATTTTGAATGCCTGGTCACTGCTTCTACTGATGTATAATGGAAATAAGAAAGGTCAGTGCTATTAGCACATTGAAAACATTTCCATCCACATCTCCTTCCTAAGATGTTGCATGGATGAAATACCAGCAGGCAAACTGTGTCACATATATTATCTGTGTGTGTCAGAAAGCTGTGCCCTGATCAGAAAGAGCAGCCACTCCAAGGTTGTAGGTATGCACACCATTTATTAAAGGCCAGTATGGAGCTCAGAGACTCCCAACAAGCATGTGGGG
The DNA here is from genome assembly GCA_013397815.1 of Aleadryas rufinucha. Taxonomy (NCBI): domain Eukaryota; kingdom Metazoa; phylum Chordata; class Aves; order Passeriformes; genus Aleadryas; species Aleadryas rufinucha. Next base: position 109,166 of record VZTH01017158.1, on the reverse strand, counting down.
ACAGCACTGAGATGGCCTGGCTGCCCAAGATAAGCACTTATCTTTTGAGTGTCCAGTGTGGAGTGGAGTGGAGTGTCCTCCATCAGGCACTGTACATCCCACCCCAGTGCCTGTGCCTCTCTGGCCCTGCTGCTGTTGTGACACCACACACAGGCACAGCTAATCTTGTCATCTTGTTCCCAGGAGAGCCATGGGGATGGTCCGTGGGAACTTGCCATGCTTAGATGTAGCAGGGAGCTCTGGATTTTGTTCACTTTAAAGCAAAGCTTCTCAAAGGCAAACAGAAGGGTTCCTCAGCACATGCTTATTTGCTAGGACTCTAATCTGCAACTCCCCAGAAATAAAATTTCAGGTGTGGATTCAGACAGAATACTGTTGACAAGAATATCTAACCTTTATCAGTCTTTTCTCCAGAGGCCATGAGTCACCATGATTATAGCAATAAGGCTGTAAGTTCAAGTGAAGCCAGAGAAAGAAAATTCCAGGAGTTTTGAGACATTTAGATTGTCTTTGAGAAGTATTTAAAAATATTCTCCATCGAAGTATCACAATACTTTCCTACAGGTCTGCCCCAGTGAGGACACATGTTGGTCCAAATCAGTAATTGCAAGGCAAAACTCCTTCCTACATTTCCCCCCAGTGAAAAAATAAACATGAACACAGGCTTTCACTCTAGCAGAAAAATCTGCAAAATCTTACTTTGTGACCAGACATGCAGGTGGTTCAATTAAATTCTCACTAGTTCTTTCCACAAACCTAACAAAAAATTCCCTGAAGGAAGAAGTGCTTGAGTCAGCTCCACAGAGAACAGAAGTTTATCCTATTCACTAAGTGTGATGAATCTTCTATTGAGATGCTAAGTGTTGTTTCATTGCCTTCCATACAGCCTTTCCATAAGATCTAAAGAACTTTTTATGCCACACTTATATTCATTGTGAGATTTTTGCCCCTGGCTCTCCAGCTGTTTCCTTGCTTACATCCTGAGGCAAGAACTGCTGAACTTGGGGAGCAGGAAGACTGAATTATTGACAGGGACAGATGATTTTAGAGTGTGTACACCTCAGAATTAGCTATCCAGATGTTCCAGGTGAAGGGACAAATCTCAAGAGCAGAAGTAATGACCAGCACAGACTGAGAGAACACAGAGAATTTGAAAAGGACCTTTAAAGTCTGAAAGGGCAAGAAATAGGCATAGCAGTGAGACTGAAATCTCAGTAGACAGCGGTGAAGAGTACTGAGTGTAACATGAGTCTGGATGCTAGTTAGTGAAGTAAGAAGGAAATTAGTGAAGAACAGATGAATTAAAAGGCTACGGTGATAAAGTCTTTGAAGTATGGAATAGCAGAGAAGGACAGTGAAAAAGTAAATGTATTAGAGTCGCTTTTTAAAAGATAAGCTGATTTCTAGTAGCTTTTGATTATTAGGTGTTTGTAGCATTTGAGGAATTCAGTCTTATAAGGAGAAGTTTGTTCAGCTTGATTATTAAGAAAGATATTACGGAAGTCCTGCTTTTAAAAAAGTGTTAAAAATTAGAATAATTCCATTATATGCAATAAATAATGGCATATAGACAACAACAACAAAAACCCCACACTAAACCAAGGTTGTTTTCCTTTCCTATCTGCAACTAGAATTTCCTCCTGAAACACTCAAAACTACGTGCCATTCACCTAAGTTTCCTTGATCTGGAGATAACAGGAGATAAGAGCCAACAATTAGATAATGCTTCTATTCCTGCGCCTCCTTTCTTTAAAACCTTTCTTATCTGCAGCATGCTTTCTAATACAAGACTATGGTCCTAATGAGGAAGGTACTGCTGAGTCAACTGCAAGTCTCCGAGAGATTTCATTGCTGTTAGAGATAATTTGAAATTTCATTGTATCCTGATCAGTACCCTTAGCATTTAAAAACTAATTTTGTTTCATTATTTTTGTCTTTTTTAAAAAAAGGTAGTTTTCTACTATCCAAAATTTCCCTAAAATTATTTTCAGCAATTCTGTTTATGGAAGATGCATAAATATTAGAGTAGCATACTTATTGGCACCATTGGTGTCCTAAATACAAACCCCCTGGTAAACAGAAAGTGGCCATTTCAGTAATGCCATAAATGTGCATTCAGGGATCAAATCTAAGAGCTCCATAATTCAGGGGATAGAGGCATTTCTAATAGTCATCTTCTCGTGGAAAGCATTGGGATTAGCTGAGAATTAAAAAATGCAATTCAAACATTTCTCTTAATTTAAACATTTTTTGTAGCTCCTTCTTCCATGCAGCCTTCCACGGTGAGATATCTGTGCATAGGTGGGACTGGCCTAGCATAGAGATGGACAAGGAGGAATTTATCTTCTTTACTCAAGCTGGGATGGCAGTAGCTGCTGTATGCGCCTTGACCCCAAACTGCTACAGATATTAGGCATCCAAAGTAGGACTTAGTTGGCTTTCAGTCCTCTAAGAGGACTCTTGAGTATCTAAGAACACACAATATCCCATTCCCCTCTCACCCTTAGGTACCCAAATTTCCCTAGTCAAGTGCACTTAGTGCATATTACTCACGCTTGAAACTTCTTCCTGCTAACTAGGTCACAACCAGCTCTCAGCAGGACGTGTTGTCTGCCAGAGGTCTCAGAGGAGCTTGGTGCAGAAGACACGCTGAGAGTGTGCTTCTCATTTTCTAAAAGAGCTGAACTCATCACAAAACACTAGACACAAATGAACTGTCATTCCAAAACACAGCCAGGGAAGGAGGCTGGTTCAGATGGAAGGTTTTTTCATCCCTCCTGCCCTCACCAAAACCCTTGCCATTTTCTCAATTTTTCTTTCATAAAATAAAGCAGGACGGTTACCTTCAGCCAGGATGTGATACACCTGGGTTCGTCCAAAGTGAAGCTGAGGGAATTCAGACCTTCCCCTCCCTATCACAAAAAGTCTGCCCTAATCACCAGTTTTGAAGATATTCAAAGGCAGAAACAATCTCCACTGTTACCACTGACACTATGCTGTTTTGCAGAAAAACCTACCCAAAACCTCATTAAACAATTAAAGATAAATTAGCCAGGGAGACAGCAAAGCACCCACCATTACAATGTTCCCCATGGAGTACAAACACCTTGATTTCTGCCTTGTTCTAAGCACTAAAGAGTGTGGGAGCCACATTATTTAATCTTTGCAATATTGAATAAAAGCAAGAAAGTGCATCCACCATCTCATTTTACAAAGCATGTTCTAGTCCATAATGTGGTTTTTTTATGGAATGACTCAGGCTCCTAAATCTAGGTGAGGGCCATGTCTGCAAATCTCAGTCCTTCTGCAGTCCAGTCTAGGTTTCTCAGTCCTGGGAAGGGACAATGGCAAAGCACTCTCTTGGTCACCAATCCTTCGCTGCTAGTTGTGCAGCCTTTTATGCCAGTCTAAGCCAGAACTGCTGCCCCTCTCTCCCTGCCACATATAAGTGAGTGCAGTGAATCAATTCAGAGAGTTAATCCACCTGACAGCTAATCATTTGCTTCTAGAGAGTTAGTTTTCTGCCACAAAATTTACTTGTGTTACTACATGGTAGAAACACATCAGCCAGAAAGCAGAAGTGGAAGGACTGATGGATTGAACTTAATCTGACCAGAGTTTCCAAGGAGCCTCATGCTTGGGATGCTGCTTTTGGGAATTCATTCTGAGGTGTCTCATGTTATCAAGCTATTGCAGATGCCCAGGTACATTACACAAGGCTGTTGTCTTCTATGAGAGGGGAAAAAAAATACAAATCCAACAAAAACCCTGCAAAAATACACACACACACACTCCCAAACCCCACAAAAATCCACTCTAAAAGCAAATGGCTCATAATTTCTCTGCACCCAGAGCTGTCTGGTCTGAGTGGGAACAGCTTTGGGGAACCCAGCATTCCACTAGTGCACACTGCAAGCAGAAGGAGCATCACACTGGCTTTCTTATTTCCTCATTTTGGTAAAAGTGCACATGTAAACTGTGATTTTTTTTTTTTTTCCTTCTGGTGTTCTATTTATTTGGCTCCAGTTTTAACTTTCAGGATTATGCTTGTGTTTAATATTTTTTATCTTACAAAAAATGTGATCATATGCAATAGGACTAACTTATAATAAGTAACTGAATCAAAAGCTAAAAAAAGTGGTCAATTTACCAAATGTTCAAATAAATAGAAAAATGTAATTAGGGCACACATTAAAACCAGCACAGTCTAAGTGCCTACATGGGACAAAGACTAAACCCACAGTAAATGTTGCTTAGAACAGACAACCTGCCAAGTTCTTTTCAAAGAACTGGACATCCTAAAAGGTGTTTATCCTTGCATAGAAATTTGGCAGCTCTGTGGTTATCCTAAACCCATTATCCCATAGCTTCTTTCTCTTTTCTGTTCCCTAGTTATCCTATAATCAAGTTTCCTTAAATTTCACCTGGGTGAAGATACTCAACCTGGATGCTGAAGGCAGACCTTTTCTAAGCATTTAATCTAACACAGCTTTTGGTCAGGGCAAAGATGAGCTCTTCTGGGAGTTGTGTCAGACAATTTTGAAATTGTTGCTTTCTGTAAAAAAAAAAATACCATTTGTTTTTAATCTTTCAAGTGCCATGAGAACATAAAAAAAACTGTAAGGAAATAATTTCCTGGGGTCAGGACCAATGCTGATGGAAGGAGAATGTGGATGGATTTAGGAAACTCCACTTAACATTTCTGAATTATCTGTCAGTCCCTGGTTTCAGAGACCCATGGAAGAGAAAAGAGACTGTTCCCCTAGTCCATGAAATTATCAGTGTGACAGGAGTCATATGTGGGAGATGAAAGCTGTTGTTTAAAAGTGATTGTAGGACTGAAACAAATAATGTATATCAGTTTTGGTAATTCTAGACAGGGCTTCCTTAATGCAGACAGGTACACCCTGTTGTGCCTCCCACACAGAAGCTTAGAGAAATGCTAATAGTAAATTTTTACAAGTTAAAGTGTTTCTCTTGTCATTTACATTTCTTTTGTATCTGTCTTTATCATCTTGTCCAAGTGCCTCAGAATCTTAAAGATCTTTCACTCAAGTCCAAGCTCAACTTTTTGACTATCTAGTCAAAACCAAAAACTCCTTTCTCCTCATCGTCAGTCGCTGATTCTTCCACCTAGTTTTAGAAAGCAAGGTTTAAGTTCATGATGAGCAGAAGAGGTATTTACACCTACATCTCCTGCATTCCCTGTTAGCTTTCTGTCTGCTAGCAGCTACATCCCCTTTGATACAACCTATACACAAAGGAGAAGTCTGAAGCCACTCATTTCAAGCTTGGAAAAATTTTGAAACTATATACAAGTTTCACAAAATGGAAAAATTATGTTTTGTGAGAATACCTGATTTCACAAGCTCTAGTGTCCAACTCCTATTGAAAGAAGTAGCTTACCAAAAGACAGTAAACAACAATTTAGTCAGGTTTCTTAAATTCTGGGATAGTTCTTGGCTACTGGATCATCTTTCCTCTCCAGTTTGCTGACTATCGCTGATCAATGTGGTACAGTGCCTGACTTGGGCACAAGTGGAACTTCCTTTGTTAGCTATTTATTAAAGTTGTGAACAGCCAGCTGTTCTAGAAAGTTTGATGCTTATGTTCTTTAGTGGAATCTGAACACTTGCTCTTAAAATGCCTCTGGCTTATCTACTGAGACACTGCCAGATGTGAATCATAGCAGATTTTCCTGCTGCCTTCTGTGTAGGGTTGCAAAAACTGAGAAAGTGTCCAAAACTCCATAACCAGATTTTCTATTTAGTTAATATAAGCAGCTCTGTGCTGTTGGTTTTTTGGGTTTTTTCGGGTGTTTTTTTGTTTTTTTTTTCTGGAAGTAATGTCATGCTTACACACGGACAAATTTTAGGATATGAGAGAGCAGTGAAGATGAACACTGAAAGACAAATCAAATAAAGAATCTGTGTGGTCTGTTAGGGGAATGCAACAGCAGAGAACACTGTTAAAATGAAAGTGCAATAAGTGAGAGGATTTTTTATGATAAATTAAACTTTAATTATAAGGATTGCACCAGGAGCTCAGAACTTATTTTTTCAGTTAAAAAGCATGCAGGCATCTTTGTGTGAATCTAAGAAACAGATCAATTTTTAAAAGGCTCTCATGAAAGTGACACAAATAGTAAGAAATGGGAATAAATGAATAAATGGGGAAGCAACATTTCTGTCCATTGCTACAATAACTTAGATGGAAAAGGACGCACCATTAAAAGAGAAAGAGTGATAAAAGCATATCACTAGACCACTAAGTTTGCCTTGCACTTTGTTGTAAAAGCTAGGGATCATCAGTCTGAGTGTTCTGAAAGCTTCTCCATTCATCAGGACTCAAAAAAGCAGTTCCTACATTTTGTTATGAGTCAAGCCAGCAAAATGTTTTTAATGGGCTTTCAGGCTTGATTTTGGAATTATCATAGTGTCACTTATTGTAAAACTAGAACAAATAATAGCATCTGTCTTGAATATAGCCATCTCAGCCCCATTACACCATAGCAATGCCATTAGAAGCAAACTGGTTTTCCTGTCTTCTCTGCCTATTAAATTATCTTCCAGAGTGATAGCATTCTTACCAGGAAAATTTGCCAAGCATATCTAAAGAATGATTAACTGTTTATGTATTACTTCAATTTGTCCATCTTTTGCAGTTTCTGATTTCCTTTCATTTATGTCTTGAACATCATATCAAAAAAGTAATTTTTTGCCCACATTTGATAAAAAATATCCTCCATATCTGAAGGAAACTAGTGGTTAGCTTGCATCTGGGTTAGTATAAGATAGTTGGGAGATTATGGATTAGCAACTCCAAATTTAAAGAAATTCATCTTTTCAAGAAACTGTGGTATGTGAGGTATGTTGCTGGACTTGTGATTGGGGTTTTGGTGTTAGGGTTTATTTTAAACATCATCTTTCAACCTTTCCCAAAGGAAGCATACTGAAGTAACCCATGTAAACTGCAAGTGTGCCCACGGGGTAACTAATGTCAGCTGTCACTGAAGAAAATGTTCAAGTGTGCAATGGTGTAGACCATTTAGCATAGGATAGAAAGCTCTGAATCTTTTTCATATCATTTTGGGGACCAAATATGACATGGTGCTGAAGAACAAAGTATTGTTGTCTTGAATTGAGTAATGTTCTCTGCTACCTATCCTTCATAAACTCACTTGATCTAAAGGACTTGGATAGCTAAACTACCAGAAAGGCATACCTACAGAAGGACACGAGACTGAGAATATTCCTGAAACCTGTTATAACTACATGGCTGCTGAACCTCACTGACTCAAATCAGTTTTCTGACGTGGTGAAGCATAAACCATCTTTCTTTTTGCCAGATGGTTGTGAGCTGCCACTAGAGCCGCACAGTAGATATCTCTGTGACTGAAGCATAAGCACTCACTGGATAACGAGGGAGGACAGAGAACAGAAAAAGGGACCTGAAAAAGCTGAGTTAGCTGGCAGAACTGCTTCTGTAAAGGAAAACAAGGGGAGCACCTACAAACCTCTGCATCATGGCATATGTCATCCTCTTGAGCAGGAGTGGGGAGGAAACTGTCCTCTGCACTTGCCCAGGAGTAATCCTGACTCATTTAGGGGACACAGTGTAACCAAGCTATTACTTGGCTTTTGGTAGGAGTAATCACTTTGCTTCTGCTTGTTCTATAGCAATTTGATATCTCATTATCAACCTTCTTGACTGTCAAGATAATAAGTTAAAAATCTGAGTCCTATACCATTCCCTCATTCTTTGTAGGAGTAAAAAATGCAAGTAAAAAATCCATTCTGTTTTAAGAACTTTGTCCCTCATTCCCCTGACCATAAAAAGAGAAGAAAAGAGGGAAAAAACCACCAAAACTTTAACTGTACCCAATATAAAATATATTCAGTTCTATCTGGGGACATTTGGGGCATTCAAGAAAACCTTGTGTTCTGAATACTTACTTGGTGATTTCCTTTATAACTCCACAAAATATCCCACCAAAACCTTATGCACTTGCCTTTATGTGTAGATGGACAGTTACAAGAAACCAAAACTCCGCTTCCTTCTAGGGTTATTTGGGAACCTGACGCATATCTCATGTGTTTGGAATCTGATGGAAATTCTATGCAAGTGCATAAAGCTGTTTTCTTACCAAAAGGTGTCTTTGCAAGGGCTAAGATGGAGTTAAACCAGAAATATATCTAGGTAGCTTTATTGGGTGACTGGTTGAAATGATTACTCTTTGATCTACACTACACCTGCTCTTTAATTTATGTCTCTTTTCCAACAGCTCATGTAAAGCTTTTGCTCACTGTTCACTTTCTCATTTTAAAATACCAGTTTATATAGCTTTTCCAGTTTCTAAGTAAAGGGATGGTAAATGGTGCCTAATAATTCCTAGATGTATTTATGATTCAGCAACACTAGAATACAGCTACGCAAATAACAGATACCTGCCTTGTGAAAGAAGTACCAGGGTAATTTCATAATCTTTGAACCAGAACTTTTCAGACACCAGTCAACTGTGTATCACTCAGTTTTGCATCCCTGATCCATTCAGTTGTCCAGACAAGAAACCTTTCACACAGTTCAAGTGCTGAGGTGCAATCAGGACTAAATATCTTGTCATAACATGCAGTAAATGTGATTGTAGTCACTCAGTTGCTTTATGCATGAAGAGGAGTAATTTTTTTTATCACATATTAGATTTTTCTTTTTGCACAGGTTTACCATAAATGTCAGATATTATAATTATTATAATATATAATTATATTATTATAATATTATATTTCTCTGCATATTTCTTGTCTATTTGACACTGCTTGACTGTATGAAGCTTTAGCTTTTGCTCTCCATTATGCCCAAAGTGTCCCATTCCTTCAGTTCAGTCATCTACTTGTCTGCTGGTGTACTCAAAAGGAATTGAACTAATTAGCAGAGGTAGCCTAGATGCCTGTAACAGAAGAGATTACATTGTCTAAAAGTTCTAAATATTGTCTTTTTTTTTTTTCTTATAGTGAGATACTCAGAATATCCAATTTACTTCTAGCTGCCATGTATTTGCCTTTGTACATACTATTGCCATTCAGGTATAATTGTTTTATTAAGTGGAAAAGCTTTAGTAACCTAAAAAGCTTTCATTAGTATTCATTCTAAGTTAAATACTAAGCTTGCTGTGGGGGAACACTTTTCTCCTGTAAAATAACCAGGTATATCCAACTGAATCAGTAGCAATCAGTTGATTAGAGACAAAATTAAAGTATTTATTTACATCATAAAAAGCAAGCAAATATGGTTTGGGTACAAGAAGAATTCTCAGTGTATTCACTAAGTATTGGTTTGGCTTTTTTTCTTAACCAAGTATTTATGAATTCTATAGCTTGAGCTCTGCTTTCTCCTCTGAATTGTTTACCCATTTTTAGTCATATTACAGCCATTTTCACTATTCATGTGGTAGCACTCAGGGTGTTTTCAGTAGAACTGCTTGAAAACAAGATAAATTGGATTCCAGAGGAGAATGAAACTTTTAAATCTAGAAAATTAGTGGTTTATAGGCAAGTAGGAAATTGATATTATCATAAACATTTTGTATTCTACTTTTTACTTGCTGGCATCTCTAGGAACGCATTGACACAGAGTCCTAAACTATTCCAGTCTAGAGCCAGAAAGATTTGACCTGTCCCATGAGCATATTCATATTTTCAAAACTGTTCCTGCCCTGAATCGTGACAAAACATCTTAAACATAACCACCCCTCATACATGGGAAAATGTGGGTATTTGCTTGGACTAATTAAAACAACGTTTTGTTATTCCTTTTTTTTCAATTCCCAATATAAATTGATTAATTTTGAACCAAAGATTTCTTTAAATGAAAAACTAGTCTTCATTGATGCAAAACAAAACTAACTAAACCATTTCAGTGAGATATTTTGACAACTTCCAAACTTGCTATAAAAGATTTTTTTTTAAGACAACGTCTGTAAAAATTGTTTCAGCAGTCAGTTTTGATTTTGACAATTGTAGTTTTTTCTAATAAATATTTAATTGAAAAATTCCTGACCATACCTCTACTAGATTGATATGGGAATTGGCTAGAAGTTGGACACTGTGCAAAAGAAATACGATATTTGTGTAACCCAAGGAAGAAAAGAAAGCCCCAGCTTTCTTGTGAGAGTGAGAGCATAAAAATTAAGGTGATGTTTGGCAACTTCTTTCTCAGAAAAATCTCATAGTGAGCAGAAAGCTTTACTGATTTTGTTTGCTGTGACTGCAAGGGGAATTAGCATGGCCAAACTGGGATTGCTTAATGCCCTGGCTATTTCCCTGCCCTGGAAAGCATCTGCACATCTCTGCAGGATGTAGCAGTAGTATATTAGCATGCACAGTGCCTGTAGTTAAAAGTTGAAATTTCACAGGAGATGGGTGTCATCAGTGTCTCTTTTTGATGAAAAAAAGATGAAAATCTAGATTTTCCTTTACTCCATGGAATAGACTTTGTGGTGGTGATGCCCAACAAAGTTTATGTTCAGCTAATTGCAGGGCTACAGAAAACTCTGTACATGAACAGAGTTGCAGAGCTTCCTGTGCCTCTTGAAATACCTTAATAGAATAATTACCTTGCCAATTACAAATTAGCCCTGCTTATAAAGCATCTCCCCATTTTCAGGCTGAATTTTCAAGAAAAAAAATGGGGTTGTTCTTTGCTGCTGTTGCACCTCCCACCAGATTTATTACTGCTGCCTTGAGCAGAGGCGGTGGTAAGGTGCACTGCCACAGACAGCAGTGGTACTTGCAGCAGGAGCTGTACCTGTGGAGGTGGAAAAAGTGCAATCATAGGAACAGTATCAAAAGACTTGGGTACATGTAGGATGAGTTGGAATTCCTGCATTCCTAGGGAGAGGAAATGAGATGCTGGAGAGATTTCGAACCTTTTTATTCCTCCAAATCAAATAACCTTTTTTTTTTCTTCTTGAGTACAGCAGGAGAATAATGATTACAGTCTCCCTGTGCAATTCCATCTTTCTAGCCACAGACATTTGGGGGGCAGATATAATTAATCTTTTTCTTGTGCACTTGAGAATGCCTTGGGATACTCTCCAAGCCTCATCTTCAGCAGACACCCTTGCTCCCCAGGGGGGAATTTATTCACTGCCACAAATCACTCACTTCGAACATCCTAATCGATATGTTTCAAGAGAGTTTGAATAAATTATGCTGGGAATCTCTGGTGAATAATTCTTTATCTAAAAGAAAACAAGCTCTCCTTGAGAAGGTGTGCATCCTGTGTAATTCCAGAGCAGAACTGAAAAATGACAGAGATACCTGGATGCCTGGTTCATTACAGCAGCTACTCTTTAGTGTGAATTTTAGGTGGAGACCGAGAAGGAATCATTAGAAGTGCCAAAGTGGCTGGCATTCCTGATTAGTGCGAGAACACCAAGGCTCCCCACAGCTCTGCAAAGGAAGAACACTACAATAGACTCAGCAGTGTAGTTGATTTACCACTAAACAAGAAGATCAAAATTTGGCATCTTGCCACTAAAGTGTCAATTCATTAATACAAATAATAGTTTCAATACGGGCAATTAAAATAATGAGTGATGAGAATAGGGAAGGACCCACTCCAGTAAAATTATTCTTCTGGATTAATTTGAATTTGAAAAGAACACAAAGCTGATAGAAGTGGCAATGGACTTTTTGAGCATCTCTTCTGGCTCGATAATATAAATTAACTTGCACAAAAATTAGAATTTCAATGCAATGGTAATCTGCCTTACTTAAATATTTGTGTTCATTTCAGATGATTGAAATAACTTTGCAAAACTTCTGACCTTTGATTATAACAACTCCAGTCAAAGTATTTCAGGCATTACTTGCAGAATAGCACCTTTCTATTGCACCAAGGTCTCCTCTACCTGCTATTTCCTATGTGCACTTCCAGTAGTGGGACCTCAGTGATACATTGTGGGGTTTGGGCAATGAGGGAAAAGCAGTGCATCAGAGGAGATAAATCTAGCAAATGCTCCCAGCATTCGGGAAATTGATGAATCATGGCATCAGTGGCAGAAACAGTCTAATGTTGAGCTGAACAAATCTGAGAGGAGGCAGGGAGAGGGGAGAATTCCCCCAACCAGAAACATAGAACATAACCAGAAAAAACTTTCCACCACTACCACACTGTTGGAAACCCGTAGGTTGCAAAAATTCTGTTTTCCCGCAGTCACAGGGAAACTTTGATTTGTCCTTGGCAGAACAACGTTAAACGTTGTTCAGTAATTTGCAGCAAAGACAACTGTTGGCTTCTGCAGAATCTTTTGCATATTTTGAACTATATAACTGAAATATCTCTCAAAAAGTTTGCCTAATATCTGCTGTGAGCAGCAACACTTAATTTAAGTCTATTTTTCTGGGAAAAATGTGCAGTCATAGTTGGGAATATTATTGAGTAATTCACAAGTGTTTCAGGATAAAGCAGGTTGTTTCGAAGTTTTGTTTATGGATAAATAAATCACAAGTAAGATACCCGGTGAGTTCACAAGAACCTGAGCAAGTGTCCAGCAACATCATGTGAATATTTTTCACAGGCTATTTTTTGGTTCAGCTGAATTAGCTTTCCTATCAGGGCACATTTTATCAATGGAGTACAGAACTTCCAGGTTCTCATAATTTTCATTAACTTGATTCAGATTATCTGTAATGATTAATCAACTTGAAAAGAACTGCCTGGCAACATGCCTTTAACCACTTCCTGCTTATGATTGAAAACACTGTCTTGACATGGGAGGGAAGGGTGGCAGATGTATTTACATAAAAATAGAAAAAAAAAATCTCCCTCATGTTGTCATGTTCCTGCCTTCTGCAGTAAGAATTGCTTAGTGGAGTTGTCTCAGCCCATTCTGGGGGACCTCATTCCTGCAGTTCCCTCTATGGAACAGCATCCTTCTGTGGGCTGGAAGCAGGTATGGAGCTGCATGTTGGGTTTGGAGGAGGGTGGATACACAGGGACCTCGCAAGGGATGTTGACCTCAGCCAGGCACCAGTCCAGAGACAACAAACATTAATGGAAGCTGTCACCCCAGCCTTGGGGGAAGAAAGGAGCAGGTCATCCTCCACTGAGAGGAAGAAGTCTGGAAATGGGAAAGGCTAATAGAGAAGTTTTACATGTTCTTTTATTTTGACAGGAGTCAGTGGTATTTGAAAAGGAAGGTGGGCAGGAGCATTATGTTTCCAAAAGTAGATGGTACCAAAGAATCTGTTGGGTTTTGTTATTTTTGACAATTCAAGTAGAGGTGGTTAATGACCTGTGCTGTGCTCAAACTAGGAAAATGCACAAAAATGAGCCCCAGAAACAACAAATTTTATAACAAGATATTACATGCAAGTAAAAACAGAGTTAAGGACTGGTCTAGATTTCAAAGGTAATTTGAGGAAGGTGAATTTAGATACAAAACCCCACTAGGACTGCAATTTGAGACAAATCCCTTGGCCTACTGAAAGATCGGTAATTGACTNTTTTATAACAAGATATTACATGCAAGTAAAAACAGAGTTAAGGACTGGTCTAGATTTCAAAGGTAATTTGAGGAAGGTGAATTTAGATACAAAACCCCACTAGGACTGCAATTTGAGACAAATCCCTTGGCCTACTGAAAGATCGGTAATTGACTGTTAATAGGCAAAGGAAGTGCCTCTGCCTGAAGTTTTGAATGATAAACAGGACTTTGACATTGTGAAAAACGACGGCATACATAAAATGCATTTAGAAACAGACCTGAAGAAGTAGAATGGCATTCAGAAGTCAAAGTCCACCGTGGGCAGCACCCCACAAACAACAGAAGTACGCCTGTTCAGTGTGGAAAAACTGAAGGAACTGTGTTGGAATTTGCCCTTAGGAAGACTCTGCAAATTTTAGGAAATGCAATGAGCAGGAGAAGACTTCATTGCAGTTGAAGACAGCCCTGAAATGAAAGATGAATGGATTATTAACTGCAAATATATGGAATGCTCAGTTATCCCATGCTGAGCAGTAGTCCAGAGACTTCTGCCCCCACATGCTCTGTGGGTGCCTCATGTGCCTGCCGTATCAGCCTCATTTGTTCCACATCTGTAGCTCCTCTGTAGAGCACAGGGACATTCTTCTCCTACGGTTGTCTCCAAGCATAACTGAGTAGTTCCACTGGGATTTTTTTCTTCTCCTTGTCTGTAATGTGGAATGAAGGCACTCCAAGAGATGTGTATTAGAACTAGCAAGGACTGGCAGAGTGGCATTAGGCATTCTGACTTGTGTCAAGTGTGCTGGGAAGAATTGCTGAGTTTTGCTCTTTCAGTGATGTGTTCACTGAATGTACCAAAACTTCACAAGAGGCATGAGTCAAATGTAAAACATAACAGGGAAAAATAATTTTGTTTGAGAGCTCTTGAAACAAAGCAGTGGTCTCTTTATTGAGAAATATTGTGTTTAATGTCGCTCTCTGAAGCCTCTGTTCTTACTTGTCATTGCACTTAGTTGCACACCATTCAGATATCAACAAGGAAAGACATAAAGTAGAACTCCGAGGCTGCACAGATGTGTTAAATATTCATCTTTTGTCTCAAAGGATAAGGATTTATTTAGCTGTAGCAAATGTAATGTTTTTTGCTTCATGAGAAAGCTACAGTGTCAGAGGAATCTCTGATCCACACAAGGAAACCTTAGAAACCACTGCTATGAAGTAACCTTGTCTAATACTTAAAAGACAGATAGCTTTGCAGTAAATAAAATTAATTTCATGATGTTTTCTGTGATTTATGCTTTTTTTTATAGATTCTGTCTCTAAAATATTTTATACCTAAGGTTTTTAGAGTATCTTCAGAGATGTTCACCTTCAGAGTGAGACCCTCAGCTTCACTTTGCTTCACATTAGAAAAATTTTTAAGAGCTGATGCAGTACAAAAAGTACTACAATAGTATGGATGTTTTTGAAAGTCCTATCATACAGAACATGTTGCATTTTTCAGAAGAGGAAAGATATGTCTTGGTCCATAACAAGCTCTGCTTGCTACAGTGCCCTAATTTCCAGTTTGCTCACTCAATAAAAGCTTCATTATTCTTTTATTGTAAAAGGGTTTGGAAGAAAAGATACTAGAACTTGCTATGGTAGAGATTTTAAAGCAACTGATTCCATATTACACATAAATATTATAGAATAACATACTCTACCTTTTGACTCAAAAGAACCAGCTGAGGCAAATTAAAACAAGACATAAGAATTTTGACCTGAAATGAGAGCTAGATAAGGCCCTTCAGACAGAATACTTTGAATTTTTATGTCTTATGGGACTAAAAAAAAAAGTCTAAAGAAATATTTTTTCTAATTTTTGCCTTTTTAAAAAGAGACTTAGGTAGCTTCTAATAGTAAAGTTCTCTTTAGCCTGCTGCGAAGTTTGATAGCTTCAACCATATTTTCTAGTTTTGCTGCATAGCTCGTTTCTCCTCCCCAAAGCACATGAGGAAATTGCACAATTGACAGGACTGAACCTAGCCTAAATACTCCTGACATAAAGAAAGAAATAAAATCACAGAGGGGTCTAGCTCTGCTAAACTCAATGTAGCTGGGCTAGAAAGTGAGCACTGTTCTCCTTCCACACCCTTTTCCAGCAACAGCCTTCCCCCTTTTCCTCAGTGACTAAAGGTTGCTCCTGGATCACGGGGGTGGCTGGAAAAACAGAAGTATATTATTCTGTGGTGTATATTATTCAGAAGTATATTATTCCAGCCAGGCTGTGCTGCTCAAAGCTCTTCACATTCATCTCGTTCCTGACTTTTCATGTTGGTTTCCCAAGCAGATGATCCTTGTGAGACCTTGCTGGGTCTGCCTCTCTCTCTCCCGCTCTCCACTAATTTCTTGTATGTCATTCAATTTCAGCCAAATTGCAGGTCACACTTTCAAAGACAATCTCAAAGGCAGAAGATTAAGCCAAGTGCCTGGAAAAATCCAACAGCCAAGTAAAGGAGAGAGGTCCTACTAAAGCTTTTGTGGTGAGAATCACAGCTGAATATCTGGGAGAGGGAAAATTGTGGGGAAGGTGGAGTTGCAGATAGCTGGACGGGCCAGATCTGCCATGCCTATAGTTCTTTTTAGTCCACTTAATGCTATGCTTAAACATACAGTCAACAGGCTTCCCAGAGCTCTTGCACAGTTATTTTATATTAAAACATTACCTTGTCCTCTTATGATTATAGACATAATTTTTCAAAAATTCAGCAAAATTCCCCTACCTAAGTATGTTTCACTGGCTAGAGGATATAGTTCTCTTTCTGCAAAGCTCTGGTTTGTTGTTTTTTGGGGTTTTTTATGTTATGAAATATTGGATAAAAGGATGGCTCTGAACTTCCCTTGTGGAATCTGTCATCTGTGTAGCAGTAAACAAGGACATCAGGCTGTACTGCCAGTGAGCAGTTTTTATGGGAGGAGGAGTGCTAGACCAGATATACACATCAAGCTCCATTCAGTCATGTGACAGCAGCGTTTCAAGAGGTCTTCAAAAATCTAATTTTTTAACTTAAGTCAATTCACTTTATCTCATTGCATGCTCTGGTGGAAGAGCTACTTTAACGTCTTGCTGTGCAGTAACATAGGTAGTGATTGCAAATCTGTGCTAATGCTTGGCATAAGAGTAGAGAGCTTGTAAATGGGACTATAAAAGGGAAACTTTCATACAAAATCTGCATGATTCCAGAGATTTCTAAGGTTTTAAGTTTTCAGAGCATGTTTTCAGTCCCTTGTGGTTTAGCAGATTTTTTTTTTTTACACTGGTATAATAAATAGACTCAGATTATGAAAAATCATGAACTTAGTATTGTGGGAGAGTAGTTTTAAGGTCCATTCTTTAAACTCCATTAGAAAAAAAAAGTGTTAAAAGTAGACCTTTTATGTAAGAATGTTTTGTAATTCACTTATACGTGGTATTCAAAAGGTTTTCTGTGTTTGGATGCATTTTGCTCTTTTTTGGTCCTCAAATAATTTGCAATTCTTTTTCTCTTCTTAAGCTTTGAAAAAAATGCAGTAGCACCACAGTGTTCCCTAGGCACATATTGCTTCAAGTAAACATCTGACAAAAAAAAGGGGGAACAAATTAAATTCTGGAATATCACTTACTGTTGTTGTTTATCATCCAAAGTAAAATATCCTTTCTGAGAAGGAAAAACAATGGATTCTTTCTATCAAAATTTTTATTTAGCATTTGTATAAATTATAGAAAAAATAACTCACGTGCTTGATAGGGTAAAAAAAGAGAAAAAAAAGGAATAAAAACTCCTGTATTGTTTTTTAATATTAAGTTTTCCATACTGCAATAACTGTCAGATTCTGCAGGAAGGCATAATTTTTCTTTACTGTTGGTGAATATGAAAATACATGTACAGCTTGCTATGAAATATTTGTTTACTGAGATGGTTGGCATTTTGTATTTTCAAATGACACATTAAAAAATGACCATGGGAAGAGAAAAGAGAGGAGAAGAAATAATTGGTTTTGTTTTCTTTCTCTGAACCTCCATACGTCCCCTCCAACCCACAACTTGTTAAATAGTTTTAGGGACTTTCCACAGTAGTTTCAGAACATCTTAAACCCTCTGCCTTAGTGTGGTATTTTGGGAATTTCCGTGAACTGAGAGTTATCACTTAGACTGTTAGGTATTTTGTGTATAATTTAGACTTTATGGCTTTTTGCTTCACACTTGCATCATACCTCTGTGTTTAATGTAGGGAGACTGTGCTACAAGTGTTCACCAGTGAGTAGCTCTGAAGACACCCATATTGTTCCAGTCAAGCTAACAAACAACACTAGTGAGGATTCAGGCAGCTGAGGTAGATGCTCAAGTGATGAGGTACACAAAGGAGGCTGCAGCTTTCTGCATGGGAATTCTTCCAGTAAGAGAAGGGATGAAACAAGGACAAGAGAAAGGAAACTTGCTTTCTCTCGCTGAAAAGACAGTAAGTTCTAGAATGCTCTTATAATGGCATGGGGACTTAACCTGGAAGTCTGATTTTTTTTTTCCCTCCACAAATCTTTTTTTATTTTCTGTGCTGCTTAGTGAGTTGTAGTGAGCCTTGCTGCGACAGCATTAGACACACATCTGCTTACTATACTGCTCTGCAGGTTATCAGTTTCACAGCAGAGCTGACAGACACCTTAGCCAGGTAAAGAATGTGAACTCAGAAGGGGGAAGGAGGCCATGGAAAAGGAACTGAGCTAGGACACTGGTGCAAATCAGGAGGAGGCAGATGTCCCATGGAGGTTCCATGAAAGTCTGTCACTCTGCTATCGGCTGATAGCAGAGGCATCCTGTACCACTGCCCTGGGTTGTTGCAGGTGAGTACAGATCAAAGCTTGAAGAGTGCAATGTCATAATTTTTTAAATCCCTGTGGTGTTTTTTTTCTGCTGTCAGAGAACCTTAAATGCAAACAGTTCAGGGCCTAGACTGGTGGCTTCCACTGCACAGAGATGTGTTAGGCTTGAGGCATGGCTCGCCTTTTCCATGAGATCTAGGTAGAATTTTTATATATTTGACCACATAAATGTTGTTACTGAAATGTTCGCTTTGTTAACATATAAATATAGTTCAAGGTACACAGTAGTTGAAAACTATGTGCCTGTTCTTCTATATATTAAAAAAGCTTCCCATTAAAAGTTTGGCTTTTCAAGCCACATAGCTTGTCTTGTCTCAGACATCCACTCTAATTTCTTCCTCCAGAATGGTTCTAACCCAAGATTTAGTCAGGTAAATTCATGTCTTCTGTCTTCCATCCTTATATTTTCGTTGTCTTCCCATTTTCCAGCTCTAGTCATCTGCCCTTTTTATTTCATGTCAGTTTTTCCTGGTAACTTGCAGATTAGCAGAAAGAGATAAAAGAGCCCTTGATAACTCCTCCCAATGACTGTCCTCTGGTGGTGGCTGTGATCAGTCTCCCAGCTTTCTCTGCACTGGTGAAGCCCCAGCCAGGTCTCAAAACCAGCTGTAAGGGACACAGAGTATGGGGAAGGGAGAGCACCAATTAAAGGATTTAGCAAAGCCTCGGGGAAGTGTGTGTCCACAGCGCTCACTCCAGCACATCCACACATCCATGAGCCCTTCTACTAATAAAGAAAAGGGCCACATTCTTTTTGTAAGTGGGAAACCCTCACATGTGATAGACCATGAAGGACCTGATGCTTGGTAGCCGCAGATGGAAAAATGAGTGTTGCTGCATGCAACATGCAGGTAAATAAAACAGCATTAAACACAGAACAAGCAAGTACAGTGAAAGATTCAGACTGTAGAAATACAGGATTTCAGACAAAAAAAGCCTTCTCCAAGCATGGTAACAACAGCTGGTTCTAATAGCATGTGCCAGGCTGGTGGAAAAGAGTACGTCCCTTGCACAGAGTAGAACTGGTCTCCTTTGCTTTCCTCAGACCAGCAAGCATTAGCAATACCTGGAGAAGCAGAAGTATTGGGAGCTTGCTATGAATTTATCAGAAGTAGCACAGCCTGTGGGAGGAAAGTGGAGGTTCATTACAGGTGGGTATGCACCAGCCTGGCCACTCCCTGCCAAGGGCAAATATTTCTTTAGTTCTATGGTCACGAAGTTCATAGAAACTGTAATGTGAGCAGAACATGGCATCTGGACAATTCCAGCCCCTGCCTTTCATGTTGGAAACAGCCTATCTGAATGTAGTGTTTGGATTCATCTTCTCCCTCTGTTCCAAGCCGTCAGAAAGACCTTAAGGCTGTTTCTACTTTATGCCACCTTGTGCTCCTCTCCCTCTCAGTTATACCATGTTAACCAAATACCTTCTCTACACCATACTAATCCCCTAATTTTGATCATATTTATTGTTTTATTTTATTTTTTTCCTTTTGAGGGTGGCTGAGGAAAGGAGGGCTGAAACACACAGAGATCACGTCAGAAGATACCTCAGAAGTCAGTCAGTGTAACTAAAATCAGCATGACTGCCAAATATCCAGTTATTTCTAAAAGCTTATAGTCAGGAAGCCTTTTTCAATCTCCTTCTGTTCATATTTGAGACTTTCATTTTGAAAAGGAAAAAATACAGAGCCTTTGAAGTAGAGGATGCATGTAATGTATGGATGTAATATTTCATCTTACCATGAAAATATAGATTCTGTCATTCCAGAGACTAGAACCGTGTCCAATGTGGTTTCAGAAAAGCTCTTCTCACATTAAAATAATTTTTCTAATCCTTTCTCCTTTGTCTTTCAGCCCTTAGTAGCACATGCACCATAAACAAAAGTTATGTGCACTTATTTGATTAAATGCTGCCATTACTGCAGATGAAAATTTTCCAGAATGGTCTTATCTGCAGAAAAAGTAGTTCACCAACAATAAAGCTTGTTTGATACTTGGATCGCACCTGCAAATCTGTTTAGCCTGTGTTGGCTACAAATTCTTGTGCTATGCCTATGGCTTTTTTCTTAAATTTCTGCTGAAATTTGTACAGAATCTTTGCAGTTCACATAACCCCCAAATGACAGCTGGCTTTTTATACAGAGAAATGGCTTTGAGCACAGGAAAAGTTATTTATAAATTACAATGCTAATGCATACAGTAGAGCTCTCTGGGTTCTCAAGTGTCTTCTTAGTGTCCATTTTATGAGAAATGTCAGAGACTTTAACAAAACGCTTCTTTTCAGCAATTTGTCAAGGTCTGTATTTCCCCACTATAAGGAAATTATCTTCTCAGCTTTCTAAAGTGTACTGGCTTCATGTCAGTAAGTCAGTGGAAGCCATGCTAGCTGTAATGAATAGGTATATAGATGTTGTGTAAACAGGATTCTTAGATGTTTTTCAAACACACACGAATAAAAACAGTACACTTAAATAAAAGGTTTCCTGATGGGTTTTACATTCTGCTTTTTATAAAATGTTCCTGAAGATTGTAAAGTGCTCTTAATCATAATTTTAGCACAGCTCCTTAAAAACCACATGCAGCCATCTCAAACTTTTCAATAATGCATTACTGTCAGGTTTAATGTTTTGTTACTGAGCAGTAATGTCTGATTCAGAAGCACAAATGCATATCTACTTGATGATGCAGAGATTTAAGCAAAGCTTCTTCAGGATACTAATTTCAACATAAAATAATAAAAAGAAATTTCAGACATCCTTTATGAGTACAGAAGGTGTCTGGTAAAATCATAAAAATAATATTACTGTACAAAAGACAAGGATTTCATAGTGTTCAGCCAAATTGCACAGTTTCAATTGAAATGAGTATTTGCATAGCAGTGTTCTACCCTAAATAAAACATTTAATGTCTGAACACTTTCTGCCAGTTTTCCACTAGATTTCTCTTTCTTTTTATCCTATCCTATAATGGATAGAATGTCCACTTTATGACCTTCTCAGGGCTTGCTTTGAAAAACTTCAGAAAGAGTCCTACATCTTCAGGTCAAAAGACCTGACATGAGAAAGATATCTGTATGGCAGTAGTAGACTGCGTGTCTTGAAATTTTTTTGGCTGAGTTGCAGTAACTAATAGAAGAGCAAGATGTTTTTTGTAGACATTCAAGTCTTCAGTTCTCCAAAAGCAAAAGTCAGTAGGTTCAGTAACCTGTTCCCTGAGCCAACAAGTATTCAAAACCTATGATTTCAAAAGTTACTACCAAAAGGTGGCCTGCCATTTATCCAAGAAGGATGATGTCATGGGGGCTGTGCAGTGTCTTGGGCACTGCAAGCTGCTTAAGAGAAAGAAATTCCCTTTGTGGTTCTGCTGCCTTGGTAATCAGTATGGGACCATCAAAGTTAAAATCAGTGGTTGATACAGCTGGATGTAGGTAGCTAGGCTTTTAAAATTAAAAGCTATTATATATGCATGCCTTTTCTTGGCTGAACTCATCACATAGAACACAAGAATCTGTGCACTGGCCTGTATGGCACATCAACATGGGGTATGTACTCAGTATGAAGGTCTAGTTACAAATTCGTAGGTCAACTTCTGTATTGATTCAGATCTTCTTACTCTTCGCAATTTCTTTGAACTTAGACATGCAACAAAATGAAGTTTTTGAAGAACTCAGAAAAGCAAATCCCTTAAAATTTGGAGTTACAATTCACATTCTGACATGACTACTGTTAACCAGAATAGTTTTTAGAAATTGCCTTGTGCATTGATCTTGCCTTCCAAAATACAGATTCTTAAAAATGCTAATGTTTAAAACTTCCCGTACTGCTGCAATATCAATTAAAGTGCAGTTAAGGTTTCATTGTTGCCAATAGCTTCTAATTCTTCTGTAAAAGACTATGGGTACATTGAAATAAGTTAATGAAGTCCAAGGTAACTCAGTTGCGCTTCTTCTGGTTGACTTCTTCTTGTCCATTACTTAGTATGAATTTATTTGTGAAGTACTGAATGACTTTCAGGATTTAGTAGCAAAAGAAGAATGTACCCATGTCAAGGTTTCTCTTGAAGAGCAGAGTGAGTAGTATGAATGCCATTGCTCTGTGATAGCTGTTAAGTGATCAGCAGCACTCAAAAGGGTGCCTGTGGTTCTGCTGTCTTGATTTTGCTACTCACTCAGCATTGCAAGAGGTGTATGGAAATCTTTATAGCTCAGAGACATCTGGTAAAATCTTGTGGTCTGTCTTCACTTAGCTTGTGGTACCTTTAAAACACTCCTCCAGATGAATGAAGACAGCACAAATAAGAAATCAATGTTGTATTAGGGCTGTCTTTGCATTGCAAGTGCAGCACATGCATCAGTGATATTTTTTAACTGGCAGCTATATCCAGACTGTGTTGCGTGGTTCTGTTACTCTAGAATGTCTGTTCTTAAAAAACTCTATGGATTTAAAACAGCATATCACACCGGATTTAAAACAAATAGCACATCACAGATTATTAGATGTATCACATCACAGCATTCGCTGAGGGTTTTTGCTTAGTGCTTCAAGTTAAAAAGTGGTCTATACATTAAAAATTGACTGACCACTTAAAAAACACCTGACTATTTGAAAAAAAAGCAACAGTATTTCAGGGTTATCTCTGTCACTCTCCTACTGACTATTTTAGGAAACTAAAACTCAAGCAACCAATCAAAATCTTGTAAAGGTCATGCAATTATCCCCAAACAACTCATTAAAAAAAAATTCAAGGAAGTGTTACTCTAACTCTGTTCTTATAAACATTGAGATTTTCCAAATATATGGGAAATATAAAATGGTAGTTTGAAGTCTTGAATCCACAGGATACAAAGCTTTCCTCAGTGTACATTTTGGTTCTTACAGTGAAGCCTGGATGGGGTCTTAAATGGATATTTTCTACCTTAATACTTAGGTTTTGAAGGCTTTCAAAATCCCTAAACTTAAAAACAATCCTTGTTAGGAATCAAGTGAATGCCAGTAAAGACAATGGAAACAAGTATGGTTAAGAGATTGATAGAGTCACGTCTGGGTCTGAAATAAGCTGGTATAAGGTATGAATTTATATAAGCTACACAGTTGAGGTTTTGACCCTTTATTGTCAAAGTCAAAAGAAGTAAAACAATGCAGGAGAACTGATGTGAAAGATCACAAAAAAGAAAAAAAAGATATTTTAAGGGCTAAGTTTCTTGCCTGCAGAGTAAATCACCCTCTATATCCTTAAGTCATTGACTGCACCTTTCTTTTGCAAGGTGATCTTTCTTGCCTGTTGCAAAGTTTGAAAAAAGACTGATTTCTGTAGCTGATTCTGCACCAATTCTGTCTTGAAATCTTAGCCATTGTGTCCTACCTGCAACAAAAGACAAAATGCCCCTCCCTCACTGTATGAAACGGTGTGTGTTTATCCTCACCCTTATATGATGTCTCTCTTTCAAAAAAGCCGTTGGATAATGATTCCAGAAAATAGGATAGAAACTCTTCTCAATCTGCTGTGGAGTTTCAAGATTTTTCTCTGATTTCATAATGCATGAGTTTCTCCAGGGAATGCCTTCACAATGCTAAGAGTGGGACAGAAATTGTTACAAGAGAGTCATGTGCAAAGGGAGGCTCCAAAACAAGCAAAGAGGGCCAGATGGGACAGTGCCAAAAGTTCAGAAAATTTCAGTACTGTAATGACAGCCTTTTGAGGCTGGGGGGGAAAAAAAAGAAAAGAAAAAAAAATCTCTTTATCAGAAGAGAAACGTCAAATTAAATGATTTAAATTACGCAGCCTGTGTTTTTTGCCATGTCCAATACCTTGGGAATCTCTGAGGAAAACACTTAAAAACCTATCTAAAACTTAGCACAAATCCTATAGGAGGTGGAGAGTCAGGGAGGTGCAGTGATTCAGAAATTGCCTTCTTTTCATTTTCTAGAGGTACTCTGTGGAATTTGAAAAGTGTAGCCTGCATTCAATAGGGCTTCCCAGGTATAAATATAATAAACCAAATGATTCTTCCATCAATTATTTCTTTTGAGCACTCTTCCCAGGACAGTGCTCTGAGCACATGGGGATTTCTGTAATAATTACTCCTGGGAACCCAGTGGAATAAGTGGTAATTACACTGTCTAAACACAGAAATAGATCCTTGTGCCATTCATTCCAAAACTAATAGGAAACCTTACTCCAAATTTCTAAGGGTTTTTCAGTATTCATAATCTTCCAGCACTGCAAGATTGAAGATACACACAGGGTTGCACAGACTTTCTTGCTCTGCAGCTTATAAGAGCTACCTGTCTCATAACTGGTGTAATGAACAGTTGCTGTACCCTTGGGTTCCTTTCCTCAGCTACAGAGTAGGGACAGCAGATGTTATGCAAAATGAAGTCCTCTGTGATTATGGGACTGCTCAGAGGGCCACAATACCTGCCCACCGCCAGAATGAGTCAGTCAAGCAAGCTGGAATACTATTCGTATTTCCTATCAGTACAAATGGAAATCATAACACTGTTAGTAAACCATGCCACCAAATGGAGGCAAAGAGCCAGATGCAAAACTAGCAGAAGAAATTGATACCTGTAATGTGATGGTCTGAGAGATCACATGTAGTTTACCAAGGAGAAAAACCGTTCCATGGGACAGAAGGCTCACCTTCACCATCCGGTACTTTTGTCAAGCTAGAGGGTCTCAGGAAGAATGAAAATGTTGAAAAAGCTGAAAGGCAAACTGAGATCTTGGAGACAGTGTGTACTATTTGTACTACTATTCTAAAAGGTCTACTCAGAACCAGTTCACAACAGTCTAGTCTTTCACAATTATGTACTAACTTTCACACTTCAGAAAAATTGTTCATCTCATCAGAGTGACTTGCTGAATCAAAGATTCTAAATTTCTTTTTCGTGCCTTGGACCAAGGCACCAAATATAAACCCTCTGTCTACTCAGTCTCTAAATATATCCAAGAATTAAGATATTCCTGCTTCTGCATCCTAAATAATCTAATGGAATCAATTACTGTTTTGCACAGATGACATCTGGTATTTGCAAATAAAACAGGAAACATTAAATCCAACCAAAATAAGCACGTAACTAAAGTTTCCACCCATCCAGCTATATCCTCAGTAAATGTAACAGTTTTGCATCACGGAGTGGGTTTTACATATTTCTTGTAGACTTCAGGTTAGAAGCTCTCTGAGACAATGTAACACAAACAGAAGAACAGGGCTGATGACTCTGCAGCCAGTGGTTAAGGCAGTGGAGTGAACGCTTCATGTATTCACTGAGAACACTGCCCCATTTTTTGGGGTTTCAGCCTCATGCTTTTATTGATCAGTGCACCAGTCATGCCAAGCGAAATCACTTTGTACCGTGAGACACAGCAAGGTTTAGAGTGAACACCAGTGTCAGCTGTGGAAAGGACAGAATCTGAAGTGGATTAAATACAACTTCTTCCCACTCTGCCAGTAAGATCTTTCCCCATTATATTTGGAAGCTAAGGATAGTCCCTATATGTACACTATATAGTATCTGTGTTTACCACCCATTTCGAAATATACCGCATTGCAGCACTTTGCTGGCATTGCAATTAATGCTTTATTGTACTAGGGCCAGAATGCAAACTCTCCTTGGATGTATATACGGGATTTGGGGAAGTTGCTCACTCTTTCTTTCTTTCTTTCTTTCTTTCTTTCTTTCTTTCTTTCTTCCTTCTTTAGGAAAAAAATTCTTTACTGTGAGAGTGGTGAGGCGCTGGAAAAGGTTGCCAAGAGAATTTGTGGGTGCCCCATCCCTGGCAGTGTTGAAGGCCATGTTGGGTGGGTCATTGACCAACCTGGTCTAGTGAAAGGTGTCTGTGCTCATGACAGGGAGATTGGAACTAGATGGTCTAGTTAAGGTCCCTTCCAACCCAGGCCATTCTATGATTCTATGACTCCATGATTCTTTTCTTTCTTTTATCTGTTTCTCCTTTTTTTTTTTTTCAAATATAGCCTAAATAGATAAATATAACTGTACCTGCAATCAAGGACTGCCCTCTTCCTTTGCCAAATAATGCATGGCCAGAAAGGGGATGGGTTATGTGCCTCCGCATACTCCAGAGCAGTTAGAGCATAGCGAAGCAAGCATCTCCATTCTAAAGACTGGCTAGACTGGCTCTGAGCAGCCTTGGAAGAAGCCATTTCTCCTGAAATGCTCTACAATGGAGAGCCATGTTTCCTCATGACTCTGTGTCCTGCCAGACTTGCAAATCTCTGAAACAGTTGGCCATGGTAGTCCATACCAAAAGATGAATGGTGGAGAATTTTCAGTGGTTGAGGTTGCTGGGCAGGATTAAAGGTGTGAACCATTCCTATGAAACCCCACTCCTGACTGTCCCTCTCTGCCATATTCTGTGTTTGGGGACTGCAGTTGCAGATTTTACCTTTCTGCAGCTGCACAATTCCCAACCATTTCACCATCACTTGCTGACAATGTGAGCAGAAATGGAAGAAAGTGGTCCCCACATTCTCCTTGCCTCCCTGATGTTCAGTTTTCTCCCTTGCTCTGGTCCAAGTGCTCACATCTTCCTGAGGTAAATGAGAAAGTCACTTGAAGAAAGTTAAACCTATTTTTTTTTTCTTTCTCCTCTAGATTAAATTTAAATCATGCCTACTCTTTTGCTCAATTCACCAGGTACCTGTACAAATGCTGCTGCCAGCACAGAGAAGGGGGACAGCTCAGGTGAGGGAATGAGTGATTGTGAGCTGTGTAGGAGAAAAGGGAGAGAGATATTTATTTCAGTAGCAGCAGCATCTTGTGGTGTGGTAAAGTTTTTGTGAAACTACAGCAAAGTAACCAACTATCATCATGTCTGAATGGATAACCTCCATCCTGTCCCCTTTATTTATAGTGCAACATATTCTAGCCATTGTTCATTTTTTATATACAGGTAAAATTGAGAAAAAAATTCTTGACTTCAGGTACACAGGTGCAATGGATGGGATTACAGCCCAACAAGTGCCTAAATATGGGTAATCTGCTGGTTTCTGAAACTAATAATTTTTTTGTTTGTTTTTTGTTGAACAAATATTTCTAGAATCTCTATCTTACTTTAAAAAATGTTCCATTTGAAAATATCTGACTTTAATTCCTTTAACCAAAGCCATTGCACTTGCTGAAAAAAATACCAATTCAGAGCATGACACGGCTATCTATGAAATAATTTAACTGCATCGTGCACAGTCAGCAGAAGTTCTGCCCTGTAATTTGGAGAAAGAGACTTCAGTGTCACTTACTCTCTGAGCTACATATTATGCTTCAACAATTTTCCTTCTTATCTATTGCAAAAATATGGGCAGTTATCCAGTTATGCCAGTTATCCTTTGTTAGACCAGAGGTTTGCATTTGACATGAAAAAAAAAAGGTGTGGGTTTTGTTTTCATGTCATTTTAATTTTCAAGACCAGTTATAAACCATAAGTAATATCAATAGCATAAGCAGGTGCACCTACCAGTGATAGTTAAATGGTTCTTCGTTGTTTGATTTGACCAAACACTTCAGAAATCACTTGATTCTACTCAGTGACAGTATACATGGAAAAGGCAGCTAGGAAAAGCTGCAATAACCAACCACCAACCTTGAGTTTTGGAGCATGAGTTTGAGTTCTGAAGCTTGTATCTTTTCTATGTGTGGTTGTGTGTAAGCTGTCTTGAACACTATTACAGAATAAAAAACCTCGGGAGTTTTAGCGACCATGTAAATGAAAACTCTCACAGCTGCTGCTTGAGTGCATGTAGAAGAAGTGGCACGTCTCTTGTTTGTCTGTGCATGGTGTACCCAGGTGGAAAATCAATCAGTTTGCCTTTCCCCAGCACTCCTGGCTGTAGCAGGATGCCCTGGGAGTGTGGAACATAGTGCATGCTGCTCACACCAGGTCATCTCTACCTGTTTCTGTTTTAAACCATGCTCCTCCCCACAGTAATCTGGTAATCTGTTAGTACTTTTTCTAAGGCAAAAGTACTAGATTTATTCTAATTTATATGTTTGTACTAGCCATTACTCTGGGAAACCTATAGTTGTTGTACAAAGATGTGAGCCATTAGAAGGACCTTGACATCTAAACCTTCCTAAGTAACGTAACTTAGCAATAAATGTTTAACTTCTTTTGAAAACTAGATAATGCATGGTATACTACTTCCAGCTGCATATTTCGAGTCAATGGGAGGAAAAAAATCTTGGCCTAATGAAACCTGGGAAAAACTGGCAATGAGCAAAGATCTGTGACCAGAAGATTGTCTCAAAGGTGGAAAAGTATTTTATAAATACATATGTATTATTCTTTTTATTTACCAAGAATAGCTCTTAAGTAGCAAGCCTCTCAGTTGTAACGTATATAAATCTTGGCTCTTACCAGACAGTTGCGTGTGAGATAATATCATTTGTATTAATTTTGTTGGTCCAGCGTAGACTAAAGAAGTCAAAAAGTGAAAAAGATCAGTTTCCAACTCATGTTTAAGGTGAATAACCATCCCCCTGTATTTTTTGTACAAAGGAAAGAGCTGTGGTAGTCTTATGGTAAGGAGCAACTCAGTCTCCACCAAGTGCTGCACAAGCTGTGTGGCTTGCTGCTAAAAAGCACTGATCATAAACAGCCCTTTGAGTCCAGCCAAAGCAGTAAGAACGGGCGTGATTCAATGGCACAGGGGCATAGGTGTGTCACTGAAATGTGGTCTTCTGGAAACTGCTTTTAACACAATGGAACTATTTCTCGGCCGGCTGACTTGATGGTCACATGCTTTTGTTGCCATGAGCTGTGAGAACCAGTTGCATCAGACATTGCTGTAGAAATGTGAATGTAATTTATGATGGTCTGTAGTAATTCTGTACATCTCTTATGTCTGTGTTCTTATAGCCACTTGGGTACTGAAGTAGCTGAAATGAGAAAGAGGCAGCAGTCACAAAATGAAGGAACATCAGCTGTGTCTCAAGCACCTGGAAACCAAAGGCCCAACAACACATGTTGCTTTTGTTGGTGCTGTTGCTGCAGCTGTTCATGGTATGTCCTGTAGTATATTTGCTTCCATATCCACCACAGGTAAACGATGAGATGGAAAACACTGGGAACATGCAAACTTCTGGGAGACGAGGCACAATTTAACTTTTCACTTAAAAATTTGATTTAAAAATTCCCTGATTTGGTTGGACATCTTGTGAGGGGGAAGAGGAAAGAATAGTAAATTCAAGCTATATTTACCCTACTTAAGCCATGACTAAATGAGGAAATTTCAGTTGTAAAACTTGTATTTGTAAGTGAGAGACTCAATAATGAACATTTTATAGCTTGCATTCAAAACATTTTTTTTCTGCTTGTACTTTTGATAGTGCAGTTCTCTGCATTCAGGAGGATAAAAGGGAAATGCTCATAAACATGAATGTGGTGTCCTGTTATATTACTAATACAAATTCTGTAAATCTGAAAACATGAGCCTTAAATTCTACTTTATCTTTCAAATGGAGTGGCATAATTTTAGTGGCTGCTTGTCCCTTCCTCAACAAAGAGTTCACTTGTAAAGTAAAAAATTCAAAGTCAGTTTCAGAAATAGCTTTAAATTCTCAGTGTCTTGAGATGCATCAGGTCTTTATTTCTTATTTTTATGAACACAATATTGAAATACAAGGTAAATGACATGCAGCACTGTTCAGAGCCTGTGCATCATATTAACTAGACAGTTCAGGTTTTTTGGAATGACCATTCCTCTGTGTATCTGTATTATTTTCACTTCAATCAGCCATCTGGCCCCAGTCTAAAATCTGAGGCTATTTGCTTCAGTATATTTAAAAACACATACCAGCATATATGCACTAGGTACCAAATGGGACAGGTTTTTTTCCAAGATACTGCCACATCCTGGAGGCAGTAGCAGGGTGGACCTGCCTTGGCTGTTCCTTCCAGTTTCACCTGGAGGCAGAGTATATTTGGAGCAAGGATGAGCCAGAGCTCATGCTTTTATCATTTATACTTTGCAATATGTTCAATCCATATTGTGAAATAGGTGGAAGTGTATTAAATAGGAAGTAAAGAGAGGGTGTTCTGTCACTTTTCTCTCTGCTCTGGGACAAGGGGACAAGGGCACAGTATCAGCTATACTGTTACAGGCCAGAGATTCATTTACCTCAGTATCCTATTTCAGGAAGTGACCTTTATCAGATACCACAAGGAAAGGATAAAACATGTAGACATGCACCTCCTCAACCTACCCCTGGTGAAACACCTCACAACTACTGCCAGTCTGCAACTTAGGGGTTTCCTGAGCCAGAGTTCATTTCTGTGTGGTTTATAGACCTTGTTGGAATTTTCTTTCCTTAATTTGTCAAACCATTTTCTGAAGTGACTTCCCGAACTCATCTAAACTTTTGGCATCCAGGCTTTTCTTAGCAATAAATTCTGCAATGGGCCTGTGCGCTCCAGGAAGTATTACTACTGTTTATTTCTGTTAACCTTTCAGAAACTAATTTCATTTGATGCTTCCGTGTTCTTATGTGAAGAACAGTGACTAATCGTTCCCAGGATGGTCAAGATTTTATAGAGCTCTCTCATATCTCCCTTCAGCTGTTTTTTCTTCCACAGTCTTCTCTATTTTAATCTCTGTGATACAGAAACTGACCCAGACCATGATTTATCCTTATCTGTCCTATTTACTCACCTATATTGTGTCTCTCTATGTACCTTTCCTATTCTACTATTTCCTGTCTGAGATGTGTGACTAGATCCGCTTTAGTAGTCAAGACATGGGTGCACCAGGTTTTGTGTTTGCTCTTGAGTTTTGTTACTAATTCCTAGCACTCAGCTTATTTTTTAACAACCCCAGAGATGATGTTTTCATGGAATTATCCACCCTGAATACAACATCTCTTTCCTGAATGGAAATAAAGCCCATCACTGTGCATGTACAGCTAGGGTTGGCTTTTGCCTTGCATACTAGAATAGGAATAGCCATAAAATATCAGTCTAATTTCTAAAACTTAAAGACAACTAATTTTATTTTTTAAGCATGCTGTAATTCAAGAAATCTTTTTTGACAACTATACCCTATATTGAAGCTCTTGTAACCCTTGGAGTGCCCCCAGTCCTTAGAAGGCAATACCATTACATATGTAAACAGGTTATGTATATTAAATCTAAATTAGAGTAATTATTGATTTAAAACATAGGATGTACCTTCAGCTTCTCTAGTAATTGTTTTTCTGTCTTTCAGGGTTTTTCAGGGCTTGAGGTTGGGATTTTTTTTTTTTTTTGCAAAATAGATTAGACTGAGCATGGAGAAATCCTGTTAGCTAGTTTTCAAGATTAAGTCAAATGAGTGATCACAGGAATAGTTACATCACTCATGTTTGCTGAAATCAGAAAGACAGAAAAGGTGATGTAATAAATATTTTCCAGCTCTTTCTTCTATGATTTGGTAGTGGAAATTCCATTAGAGGAGAGATGGAACAAAACTAAAAGAAGCAGTATGAAATGCGTCAGAATCTCAATTAAAATGAAGTAACTGATTGTGTTGCCAAATTCATTTTGTAAATCAAAACTGGCCAGGAGGAGTACAGATTACTGTTCTTGCCTCAGTTGTCTACACTAAAAAATTACAAAAATAATAATAATTTTTAAAAAGTAACTAACTTTATTATTTGCTCATATATAGGAGATTGTAGCTAATTCTCTAGGATAGTTCTCTAGGGTAGTTCTCTGTAATAGAAAATCCTAATCAGCAGTTGTAACAGGTTCTCTGGACCCAATGTAATTACATGCTTTCCCTAGTTCCACAGGTCTTTATATTTGAGTAACATGAATTTCTCAAGAGATACCTTCTGGAAATGTTGCTAGATACATTAATGAGGAAGACAAAGTTCTATCAAGATTAACATTTTCTTCAGTTTTTCCACCTGTGTGTGACTGATGATAGCTCTTACCTCACTTACCTCTTATTGCCTCAACTCCTTCACCATTCACAGAAATGGAGGGAGTACGTGCAGATTTTAGTAAAATATTTTCCCTTTTTCCTGTTCAAATAGTTAGTTCAATAGTTCATATATCCAAACAAATCATTAGAATTCTGAAAATATCTTTTGTGAATTATATGATACTTGTTTTCTTCTGTTCTACTCCATGTTAAAATCAGAATAGGCATTAAGTCTTCTGTTTGCACAACAGCATAGGCAAATATTCACACCTTTGGAGAAACAGAATCTTGCCTAATACAGACTTGTTAACAGCAAAAGATTAGATTGAAAAACTATTCAGTATATCTTATTCTAAACCTTTTTTTTTGTTTTTCTCTAATTTATCTTTCTTAAAGGTAACAGCTATTTAGAGGATATTCTCTATTGTTATGGGATAATCCTTGTAGGTAACTCAGCCCCAAGCAGATGCTTAGTCACTCCTCACCAGCAGGATGGAGAAGAGAATCAGAAAAGTGAAAGTGACAAAGCTCTTTCATTGAGATAAAGAGTTTAATTGATAAAGCAAAGCTGTGTGCACAAGTAAAGCAAAACAAAAAATTCATTCACAGCTTCCCATCAGTTCAGCCATCTCCAGGAAAACCAGGCTCCATCACATGTTACAGTGACTTGGAAAAACAGACACTATAACTCTCAACCTCCATCCTTCCTTTTTCTTCTGCAGCTTTTATTGCTGATCGCAATGTCATATGGTATGGAATATCCCTTTGGTGACTTGTGGTCAGCTGTCCCAGCTGTGCCCCCTCACATTTCTTGTGCACCCCCAGCCTGCTCACTGTCAAGGCAATGTGAGAAACAGAAATCCTTGATGCTGTACAGTGACTGCTCAGCAGCAGCTATGACATTAATGGGTTATCAACACTGTTTTGGTCAAAAATCCGAAACATAGCACCATAAGGATTCCTGTGAGGAAAATTAACTCCATCCCAGCCTGATTCAGTACATCTATCGGCACTGATAATCGTCAGGACAGTAAATTTCTCGGTTTACAGGGACATAGCAAGACTTATTACCAAGCTTTGCTCAGACTGGAAAAGAATGGAGATAAACAGGATTATTAAGATGGTTATTTTTATTTTAATACATATGCTCAAGATGTTGCCCAACTAGTTTAAGCTCTAAACTTGTTTCTGAGTACAAGTAGTGAAGGAAACAGTCCTCCTCAGTAGAAAAAAATAAAGTCTTCTGAAGTTCCCAACAGGAAAAGCTTGTCCCCTTACAGCAGAAGCAGCTGATACATCCATGTGAAGACCTTCTGTAGACCTTCCTCTCTTCACTGACCAGACATAGACCTTAGGCACTCATTTCAGGAAGACTGTGTAATTAAAGCAGTTAACAGATAAGTACCAGTCACGTACCTATGGCTCCGTACTGAATCACCCCATGTCTTAAGCTTCTGCAAAGCTCCATTCCAATAGAGGACAGAAGAACGTGCTTCCTTACAACGTGTAATTTCAATGACTTGGGTAGCCTGAGACATGTAAAATTTGCAACAAATCTTCTAACATGACAGTCCATAATTTCCTCAATTACGCTTTCTCCAGAGAGTTGCCCATTTAGTACCTAGAGCTGTGACTTTATAGTTTTGATCTCAGCTTGGCGAGGTAAGAGGAATAAGAATGCTATTTCAACCAGCCTCCCCAACCTTATTTAGCAATCCATTACTCCAGCTTCCTGAGAAGACATGAAACCAGCTGTTCTCTTGCAAACACTTGTGAATTACATTCTTCAAAAAAACTCTTCAGGCACTAGCACAGAGAGGTTGGCTTTCCTGCCAATTTTTTTTTGCTTCCTCTTTTGTCTCCTACCTAGAGCAGGAGTCATATCTTTTTATCCCCTGTTCCTTTCATAAGGTGCTCAGTGAATTTGAAAACTGTGGGACACTCTGATGCCCGATAATCTGTCTCCTTTTACTGTACACAGAAGGCTCAGAAGGCATCTGACATCTACCCTGCAAGACACCTTAGCAGTACGGCAGTCTGGGGTACATGAAAAGACTTCCAAGGGATAAGTGAAGATGATAATTTAGCTTCACTTGTAGCTTGATTGAAGTGAGTGAGCTGAAAGGCCTTTACCTGAAAAGGTAACCATTGGAACCACTGAAGACTTGTGGAAGAGAGTTTCCCACACACAAGTGATGCCAGGGATATAGGGTATTTGCCATCTTGGCAGTAAGCAAGAGTTGCTGTTGGCAAGAAATCTCTCTCTTCAGTTCTTATAACTTGTCTATGACTGCTGTGAGTTACTCTGAAACTTCTTCCTGATGACATTGCTACACAAATATTTTTCTTTATTAAAGGGAACATTTTCCTTGCAAGAGTTTAGCAGTTTACTTGGGCTTACAAGAAAATATTTCTGTCACTTGTGCCATGAATATGAAATGGCAGAAACAGTTCTAAGGACGATTTTAAATTGCATTAATATTTGTTCTCTATGGGGTTCAATGTTATCTTCCTCCTAACAAACAGTGTGCTCTAAATGAAAAAAAAAAAACAACAACTAAAACCCCACTTTTTTTTTTTTTCACTTCCCACCTCTCTAGTATTTTGAGAAGAATAACATTTTCCTGGCATATTCAATGTTATTTTGGTATCAAAAAATTGTGTCAAGGCTTTGCATGAGTCTATACAAGATAATCTGTGGGTGCTACAGTCATGGCTGCTTTATTTTATTTAACTATGATAGAAAGTTTGAAGGCCAGAGAAGCAAAGAAAGGATGGAAACAAAAAACAATTTATTACACTAAATTATAGCCACATGTTCATAAGTATGTCAAAAACAAAACCCATATCCCTATTCCCATGCCTGTCTGCAGCAGAACTTTTAGACTAGGAGCAGACTAGAAGTGGGCTGGTACAAAAATGTCACCGAGGCTCCAGGATTTTGTTAAAGCTTCTGGCAAGAAAAGAAAATCTTTATCTTTGAAACAAAAGCACTGATTTTGAAAAATAGATTTTTGCTTTTTATTTTATTTTTAATTCTTCTTTTCCTCCCTGAACACATAGGACAACACATCTGAAACAGATGTACTCAATTCTCTGTGTTTACCTTTTCAAAAACATCACACCTGTGAAAAAGCAGATATGGAAAAATGCATCAAGAATTACTTCAGTGCAGAATACAGAAGTGCAGGCTACTGTTCTCTATTTTGCTGAAATAGAAGGTGATATTTTTAAAAATATTAATGGGAAAAGATGTTCCAATCTGAGCCTTTTTATACTTTAAAATATCACAGAACACCCTTACATTTTTACCACTTGCTATTGCAGAGGTCAAAGATGAAAACATTCTGTCTCTTTCCCGGAGAATAATTTATTCTGAGGGAGAGTAGGCTTAACTAGCACAGGAACTCGTGCTTTGTGCAGCTGTGGGACAGTATCATCTGATCGTGAGAGTGTGATGGGCAGCACTGGTGCTTTTTTAGGAAAGTAGCACCAGTTCTTTAAGTATTTAAAGCTGGATAAAATCCATTGTCTGACTTGTCACACAACCTACTGAACATAATATTCATGAAAATCAGTCTTAAATCACCTTGTCTTTAAATCCACATATACTCAGTTCTGAGGCCATGAGAGAAAGATGGCAGACATTCCTGTTGTCACTGGAATGCACCATGGGGTGAGCGTGGACTGAGGATTTAAATACCTAGTCCTCAGAAAAGGACCTCTCAAGGTTCTCTGAGCTACTTAAAATAAAAGAATTAAATTCTCAGCATTTGGAAAAATGAGCAGAAGACACACTAAAAATAAATGGCTTGTCAAGTATTTATTTTTTCATACTTTTGTAAGTTAACAGTACTTAATAAATAATACACAAGTAAAGCATTTCTTTTCCCTTTAAAGCAAAAGAAAAGGATAATCTCGAAACTGAAAAGAATCAGAGCAGGGAAGCATGCCTTCCTAATAGGTATGAAATTTAATAAGCTCTTTCCCCTTTACAGTTAAGACAGGGGAAGTGATTTTGCTGGAAATTTATGGAAGTTCAGGTCCTCAGGGCAGGCTGGGGACAGGTGGCTCTGTTCATGCATGTTTACACAACTCTCCTAGGGCAACACAGCCTGACTTGCCAACCTCTGGGCTTGTGCCCTTCTGCGACACTGGGCCAGATTGTCAGTGTTAGCCTAATAATTCCTGGAAGTCTGCTCTCTCCTTGAGCCAGACCACCCATTTACCTCATATGTGATTCAATACACAGCTTATCCCAAAGCTCCAGAGCTGGCAAGTAAAGGCGGCTTCACGTCCCTGTGAAGCAGATGTGAAATGCTACCTTTTCAAAAGAGGGGGGCACAATTCTTTGCCACAAGGTGTAAAGGTAGGTGAGCTAACAGATATGCTAACTTCTCCTAACTACTAGCCCATAAATTTTCCTACATCTGCTTCTAAAGAGTAAGATGTGAATGCAGGAAAACAAGCTGTTACTGGCAAACAAAAAGTACTTTAGAAATAAAATTTACAGAAAACAAAAATTTAATATAAAAACAACTAAAGGAAGCTTAAAGGTAACCTACTGAATCTCATGAGAACCTGCCTTGGTCACTGTGGAGCCCTCTTCTGAATTAATCAAATATATCTCACCTCCCCTCATCAAAAAGCAGCTAAGAAATCTCTTAATCCAAGCTCATGCACCACCTTTTGTCTTCTTCCTTTCTTCTTCTCAGCCTCCTGCCACCTACCTCCAAATTCCCGTGGGAGCACAAGCTCTTGCACAGCCTTGGAATAGGGGCAGGGAGAGTGAGCCACCAGCTCCCACAGCAGAAAGGGGTTTCCACAGGAAATTTGCCAAGAAGTAGATTTGATGCAGGCTATTGCTTTGTGGGATATGCAAAGTAAATTAAAATCATGTCCTTTTCTAGGAGAAAGCTGTAAGCTACACGCTGCATTTATTTTGGCAAGTGGTGCAAAGGGGTAATCACTAAGGCGCTGCCAGTCTACCATGAAATCACAGTGGAAGCACAAAGGTACACAAGACGCTACATAGATGTTCAGCATATATAAATAATTCTAAATTAATTTCCAACTAAGAACCCTGGTTTGAAAAAACTTTTAACACTGTAAACTAAGTCCATGTAAACTGATAAATGTTTCTGTTTTCAAATATATGAGGTAAACTTTTTTCTCCCCCTAATAAAATAATAAAAATAGAAGGCTGATGCAAAGAGTGGAGTAACAACTTCTTATGCAGCTGCTCTGTTAACTTTCATCACAAGCCAGTAGTAGAATCCTCATTAACATCGAAACCAGACCTGGGCTCTCTGTGCCAAGCTTTCCTAGTATCAGGATTTTATTCTTAATAATTTAAACTTTGAAAGTTCATTTCATTTTGAGGAACAGATGGAGGCTCATGTGTTTACTGACATTTTTCCCCATCTGTGATAACACAAGCAGGTTAGAGAATGAGTAGATTATAAACATAATAGGTTAGCAAATTTTAAATAAATGTTTCTGAAGATTCACAAATGAAATGCAGATTCCTTTGTGTGTAGTACTACTAAGATACAAACCTCTGATCAGTCTAACTGCAGAAAATAGTCCTATTTCAAGCAAGAATTCCTGTAAAGAAAATTACAGTGAAAAAAAATCAGAACTACAATCCTTCTAAATTGAAGAATAAATATGTGCTCAGAGGAGATTTGGGATTACACAAGGCTCATTCTAATTCAGTGGTGCAAAAGATACCAACAGTAGCTCCTTAGAAGGAGAAAGCAGAATAAGTCTAGTTAACTTCAGAAAATTCTCTTGATTCTGTCCTGGCACAGAACACAAGAGTGTATTCAGGGACAGCTGCTCTTGAGGAGACTAGAGGGAGAGAAAGCAGTGGCAGAATTACTTCTACTGGTGAAAAGCAGCTTGATGTCTCCTCTGAGGCTGTTTAAGAGATGGATTGCTTCAGAGCATCAGCATCTTGGCTCTCCCTCATCCTTCATACCCATTTCCCACCTGCCTGCACCAAAATGCTATTCAGCTTGGTGTCTGTGGAATAGTGGCTGAAGAAAGATTCGTAATGTCATGACAGATTTTCTGTCACCAGAGCACAGCTTGACTGTTGCTGTGGAGAAAAGAAAAATAAAAAGAAGTCAGGAGTGCTGAGAATGCCTGAGTCCAGCTTATGCTGTGATTGTCAGATATTAGGATTTTGGAGCCTTTGAAATCTCCCCTGATAGGGTTTGGGCTGCTTTTTGGTTTTCTTATGACAAATTTGCAATTAGATATTTACAGAAAGATGCATTAACTCAGAAGTCCATGGAAAACCACATAAATGGAGAAGTACGTGAAAGGTCACAATGGGTCTGAGATCAAAATGTAAGCTGAAGTAAGGCATGTTGATAGATGGTAACATTTTAAAGGTGCCAAAGTGCCCTTGCAAACCCTCTGAACTTTAATCATTGTGGAATAATAAAAACTTTAATATTCAACATGCAAAAACAATAACAAAACACCCTTATCCAAATTAAGCACACTGTCAGTGTCTATACCAGTAAACTAAGCAGGGCCAGGGTCTAACATGGGCCACAGCCAGCCTGTACAGTAAATTGTTAGCAAGTGTTAACTCCCTGGCAGAGATTTGGCCAGTGCCAAAGTGCAGTCTCAGTCAATGGCCTGTGGCAAGTGCGGAAACCCTGTTTTGGGTATGGGCTTTAGTGGACTGGGGCTATGTAGTGCCAGCACTCTTCCAGACCATTTTATCTGCAAGAATAAATGCAGTCTGTAGTTCAAAACCAAAAGGGGAAAAAATTAGGCTGCTGAAATCTGTCAGCAGCAGAATTTCCATCTCACATAGGTTTATTTTTTAACCATGTATAATTCCAAATCAGTTTAAAATGTCAGTTAAAACAGGAATAAATGTCTAGCACTTTAAAGAGAAAAAATGAGATTTCATGGAAATGAGTCTGGACCCCTAGGAAGTAGCACTTATTAGATGGAGATCCTCTCACTAGAAAAGTGGGTCAGACATTCATTATGTGACTCAGAAAGGCAAAGGAGATATGAGTCTTGTCTAGTCACCCTTAATAATTCCACTGCACATATATTTGTCTAGATGGCAGCTCTGGCTCTTCTGAAATACCTGGGTGAGGGCCTGATACTGGCAGATGCTGAGCACCCATTATGGAGTAATGGGTAATTTCAGTTCTTGTTGACATCCATGCTGAAAGTGCTTCCCAGCTGAGGGCCTTGTCTAAAAAAATTTGGAAACCAGCACCAACACAACAGATGTCTGTAATATACACAGACTGGCACGGAGGGTCTCAATCCTGCTTGTTATCTGGAAGAATGTTAAGTGGGAGATTCCCCTATCTTACCTGACTGTGATATGGGTAAGTGTAAACTAGTTTAGTCTGGGCTAATTTCACAAAATATGAGTTCATAAACATCAAAGTAAGAATTATCCTTTGAAATTTCCTAAAGCTCTCTGTAACTGGATTACTTTACAACACCTTATGAAAAGAAAATGTGAATTTAATATGAATGTCTCCAGGCATCTCTTCCCATTTGGAAACTACATCTAAATCTATGGAATCTATATACATTACCAAAGTAGTGACCCTATTCAAGCTCAATTCTTTACCATTGCTCCTACTTTAATATCTGAAAACCAAGAATAGTAAAGAAAAAGCCACTACAGAAACTGAGACTAAGTTCATTTATCAGAATTAATTGAGACCATTACGCTTGCTTGCTAGTGATTTGGAGGACTTTTATTCATCTAGCTACCCTTTCAAGGGATACAATTTCCATTTCTTTGAACACTACAGAACTGTCACTTTTAATTGTCTCAAATATATGAAGGAATTGTTTGCAAAATAGCTGTAGCCAGGAGTAAGGACACTGCAGATTGTCTAGTAATTAAATGTATCCATCATACAAGATGGAATATGAATGGTAATATTATTCTGAAGGAAGGAATGAAGCTGACAGCCAGACTAGCAATCTGTTGGGTGACCTGACAAGAGAAATACACCCTTGAGTTGAATGTTGCCTAAAGCAGTAACCCTCTCTAAAGTAATGGAAGAAAGCTAGAATAACTCCACTAGAAATCATTGGTAAGCAAACTTAGCAAATCTTGGGTTTCTTACCTGTACAGAAATTACATTCCACATATGAGAACAAAAATCTCAAAAAAAATATCCCAGAAAGGACTAAAAGTTTACAAAAGTTGTAATTACTTCTGTTGTGGCTATCATTATGTAAAAGTAATATAATCTCTTTAAGGTAAAATCCAGCAGAAAGTATATTTTCTTACAGATTTTCAGAAGAAGAAAATATTGTAAGTAAAAAAGAGTTTAGGAAAGTCAGATTGCTTTAAATCACTCATTCTTTCCTCTCATGCACAGTTACAAATTTTGCTTATTGCTACTCTAAGTTTGAGGGAGATACTGTCCTTTATTTCAGAAGTTCAGGTACAGCGCACACTGGTAGTTTCCATCTGCCTTTGAGTTCCTGCTGAGCTGCAATATCTGTAGGTAGGTAGATGAAATCAGTCACACAAGAGCAGAGGAAAAAAACATATTCAGCAAGGCTGTCCATTAAAAGGGCCAGTCTTCTTTCACATAACATTTAACCTGCACTGACCTTGAGAACCAGTTCCCTCCTTCCCTCTGAAGTCATCCTAATATTTAAATGTAATTGCATTTTTTTAAGTAGACCCCCAGAATATTCCTCAATTGCAGTCTCTTTTTAAATATGTTGTTTGTGGCGCTACTGGCCACACCTGGAGCACTATATCCAGTTCTGGGCTCGTCACTGCAAGAGCCCTCGATATACTGGAGTCCAGCAGAGGGCCTCTAAAATGATTAAAGGACTGGAGCACCTCTCCTGAGAGGGAAGGCTGAGAGACCTGACATGGTTCCACCTGGAGAAGAGAAGGCTCAGAAGGATCTTATCAATGTGTATAAATACCTGAAGTGAGTGAACAAAGAAGATGGAGCCAGGGTGTTTTCAGTGGTGCCTAGTGTCAGGACACCAGAGGCAAGGAAAACAAGCTGTAACACAGGAGGTCCCTTCTTAACATGAGGAAACACTGAACTCAGTGCACTGAACTCAATTTTAAGACTGAAACTCAGATCTTAAATGTTTGCAAAACATTTCTGGGGTTCTTTGTGAGTATTATAGGAGAACCTCCCTTTTATCAAGGGTTTTCCAGCAGGTTAGTTTTTCTGTTACCAATACACTTCTGAACATTTTCTAAAAGACGAAGAATCAACATAAAAATTACATCAAGGATCACATTGCAAATATCAACTATGATGGAAGATGTATTGACACGTGGATTTTTAATTCTACAAGGCTTTGCTTTCAAATTTTTCATGGGATCCAGAAGGAAAATGTAGTTTGGACAAATTTGACAATTTGTCTGCCAAACATATTCTAATTTCAACTTTGATGGAAAATACAGCAGGAAAATATAGCTCGTGGCTTTAGAAAGAGACTGTTAATCTGACTGTCCCTTATGAAGAAAAAAGGTTACCAGATTTTAGATCTATTCCATTTTAAAACATTAAATATACAGGAAAGGGAAGAGAGTGAAACACTGCAGATTTGCTAAAACCTTTTAAGTACTTGCTTTACCAAGCACATCCCTCTATGACTTACTTTAGTTTATCACTCATATTTCAGTAAGGATGATTTACCTTCAAGGTGCCATGTGGGATACAATTTAATAACCTTATGTAATGATCTTACATAAACTCCAAAATCTTGGCCAAGACTTCCCATTTACAAAGGGATGATTATACTCTTAAACAGTAGATCATTTGGGTTCAATTCCACTTCTACTCAAGCTGAGGAATAGTACAACATAATACTATCAGGACAGAGCTAAACGTCTTAACTGACTAGACCTTAATAGCCTAAGGTACTCCAGATGTCTTAAACTGTGATTTCCATCAATCTCCTTTTTCTTTTATGGTTTATAGTTGAATCTGTATTGACTTTTGACCAATTAGACTGAATGCTGCACAGTATTAAGAAAACACAGCAATTGAAAACCAGTAAGAAATTGAACCCACTCTCCCTCACATTCAAAGTATGGCAGAAAGATACAATCTCAAATGAGCTGAGAAGTTTCTCATTTTTCATGGGAAAGTTCACAACTCTCAACATAGATGATCTGGCCTTATCATAAGCCTTTGAACTTAGTCCAGGTTTTCACAAGAAAGAAAGGTAGGACCCTATTCATCTGTAGTATTTTAAAGTGTATTTCCTGTGAACTCTTAAATATCTCACAGGGCTAAAAGCTATTCCTTCACACAGAAAAGTTGAAATAGCACTGCAGGAGCAGCACTAAAAAACAAACACAGGAGAATGGGCAGTGATTCTTTCAGTCACCCTCGATTGCTGCATTGGTGTCAGAAATAAGACAGTGAATGGGCCAAGATACCCATGTGTAGGCACAAGGGGTTTTGACTACATATCTATTCCTGTGTCCACACACTCCACAGCCACACCATCAATACTACTCTTCTAGAAATCTCAAGACTGTTTTAGGGAAGCAAGGATACTTCAAATACAAAAGAAAAATGCAGTTTTGGCTGTGCTTTGGGATTTTAATGCTGTAAGGCATTGTTCTCCACACTTCTTTCCACAGCTCTTACTGTAAACACGATTCTGAATGAAAAATGGAAATGTTGTTTGCAGGACTCTGAGAGATGAGGCTCTAATAAATACTCCATGTATCATGAAGTTAAGAGTTATTGCTGCTGGATTTCCTGATGAGCTGTTTTCTTAGTAGAAAATCTCTTTTCTTGTAATCAGAAAGCCTACTGGAAAAGGAATCTGCTATCACAGAATGTAATTTTTCTAAAGAGCTGCTTAAATTTAAGCACAATATTTCATTTAAATCTATTATTTTATTACATTAACTAGAACTACTCACAAAAGAGTAATTAGAATAATGGTAACTAACAATGAATAAAACCAAGACAACTGATTATTTCATTTTAAATTGTAATGATAATTATTTTTAAAACTATCAAAAGCAATTATGAAATGTCATTAAACTTTTCCACAAACACTATTTTGTTGGAAATCCAATTCAGAAGTAAATTAATTGTAACTGTCAAATCTGTGCAAAACACAAACTCAGTTCCAGTCAGCTGCATTCTCCATAAAACCCTGGTGGAAGGGCCTGTGAAACAGCTTCTGCATCCACCCTGGGTAGCAAAAATCAGACCAGAAAATTTACACCTTACGCTCCCACTTGGCCCAATGGATTTATGCTATGCAGAAATGTGCACATGGGAGCCAGAAGTCTGCCTGCGTTTAATA
Source organism: Aleadryas rufinucha (assembly GCA_013397815.1). NCBI lineage: Eukaryota > Metazoa > Chordata > Aves > Passeriformes > Aleadryas > Aleadryas rufinucha. The sequence continues at coordinate 65,538 of VZTH01017158.1, read as the reverse complement.
TTACTGGATCCTGAGCAGAGGATCCTAAGCTGTTTTGTTGAAAGCACATTCATGGCACATAGAAGTGCCCAACCATCTGTTACAGACTGTTTCTCAGCTGCATGCTCTTCAAACAGAGATTAAAAAAGGGGAAAAACATGAACTACAATGCTACACACACTACAACATAAACTGAATCAAGGGGGAAAATAAAACCAAGAAAAATTGGAGAGGTAAAAGTTGTATGTTTTCTAGTCATTGGAAGAGACAAAGCATTGGAAGAGACAAATCACTTACTTCATTTTATCTTACTTTTTGTGACCTACGAGAAAAAAAACCAGGCCAGTTATTACTGCAGCTTTTATAGTTACAGGCTAAAACAGTGAGACCACACTGTAAGCTGAACAAAGAGCTAGGAGGTTTGTGACTATGCATTCTATCCCTCACCTGATGCTTTGAAATATTGGAGGAGTTTTAGCTGTAATACAAAATCTCCAGGATGGTTAACTTGCAAATACTTGCATTATTTAAAAAAAAAAAAAAAAAAAAGTTTGGGGTTTTTAGTTACATGAGGTAAGACTCACAGAATCATATGTCAGGTTTATAAATTCAATTTGCAAACACATTTTTTTTTCCACTCTAAAACAGCTGAGTCTGAGGTGGAGTCTATGCTTGTTTGTTTTTTTCTTTTAGAAACAATGTGGATCATACATGCCTCTTGCACCAACTTATCACCTAAGGCAAATGTAATTCTGGCACTCAGAAAACTTAGCACCACAGGTACCTGGACTTCTTGAAAGGAGTTTATAGTTTCAGTGGACACTGCCAAGTAGGCTGATTATAGCCTTATGGTAATTGTTGGCTTTCTCCCAACAGACTGCTTTCCTATGTCAGTCTGCTAAACACAATCTCATAATTTAGTTTTAAGCACAAGACAATTTTTCACTCAGAGTAGGATGTAGCTACTTTTCATTAAATTTCTAACTTGTTTTCAATATAAAATTTTGCATCGTACATTTCTTTATTGAATTCAGTGAAGAGCTGTAAATCATTATCTTGTTAAAGAACTAGGATTGACACTAATGACAAAAAATCCCTTCACTTTTTTTTTATCTGTTTCTTATTTGTAAAAATTATTATGTTCTTCTGACTGAGTTAAGACCAGATTCTGATCAATTTAAGTAAATGATTCCATAGGCTTTTGACCACCATTCTCCTTCAAAGTCTCTCACAGACTACTGAGGCAGACATGGGAATAATAAGTTTACTATACATCACTTATGTTTGCCTTGCAGACCTCCAGGCATCCATGCAAGCCTCCACTCTAGAATTCATTTATTACCACAGATTTGGCTGACGTTTTGAGTATACTGGTATTAATAGAAGAGTTTTAGAGCTTTAGTCTGTCTTGCTATTCTTACAAGGACATAAACTCAGAGGTCAGATAAGAGATGGATCTCCTTTCTCTCTAATACAGTCAGGGGCCTGAAGGATATACTGCAAGCTTATCTGAGCCTATGAAAATGTCTAGTACAAGGCATCACCTCTTCATAAAAATAATTACTCTAGATCTAGTTTTTCTCAGAATAATCATTCTGTGTATTATTCACTTACTGTAACAAAGAAGTGAATTCTTTTCCTGAATAACTTTAATAATTCTTTTCCTGAATAACCTGAATAACTTTAATAGAAGCAAGTTTTTTACTCTTTACTCAGCTTACAAAAAACAAGTTATCCTTCAATAATGCTGTTCATGTAACATTTCATTCTCATTGATGCCTATTTTTGTGACATTAAAAGGCAGATAGAAGACAGTGATCTGACATTAACATAGTTGTATTGTTCTTTATGAATGGATCATAATAATACTGCAGTTATTTTTCATTATTATTGCTTTACACAGTGTAGCAAAATCATCATTTGCCTCTGTGCATATACAAACACAGTCCTGACTAATATTCAGTGACATCAAGGTTAAATATTCCAGCTGTCAGAAAAAAATGAGGTGATAAAATGATTTTGAGTCATAAGTTAAATCAGGTTTCATAAAAGAAATTAAAAGAATCCCGGTGTAGTTGTCTTTTCCATTATAATACAGCATATGAGATATGGGGACCACATCTGTCTCTGGCATCTAACAGAGCATGCCTCGGCATTTAGGAATGAGCTTCGGAATAGAACTGTGCAAACAATTGATTTTTCAGTGACTGACTGTTGAACCGCAGTATTGAAGACAGTCTAATCAGATTGAACTACAATCAAAAATGAAAAAGATACTAACATGCAGGTTTTTTGCATCTGAATTAAAAACAGAAAAAATACATTTGTGTTCATATAGCATGTTTTAAGCCAGACACTTGTAATAAAAGCAAAGGAATCAGAGAGCATGGAGATCATTAGGAGCACACTCATTTTGAATTGGAGAGTGAAGGTATTTACCCAGCTGGCAAAAGATTGAGACAAAGATGGGCACCAACACTAAGAGTTTTCAAAACCACCTTCCCTTCATTTCAGGAAAATGCACTAAACATGTGTTCTTGTTTTCATATGCAGTAATTTGTTTGTTTAAAGGCTTCTCCACTTCCAAACAGAAGAGAAAAGATATTTCCTATCTGAATCTATTCGGTAAATTCAGCTTATGTTTTTCAAGACTTTTGGGCAATGGTCATTTTACATCATCTACCGCTGTAATTTTAAAATCATTATTAAATCTTGATCTCTTGAGGTCTTCTGTGGGGAGAGCGTTGTGGTGGGTTTTTTAAGAAAGTTAAAAATATTATGTCTCTTGATCTGATCATAATAAAAATTTCTAGGAGGAGGATAGGGTGAAGTGCCACACCGGTGAGATACACTCTTTCGATCAAAGGGTTGATCAGTGAAGGAAACCTTGAGAACATCTGTTATACAGAAAATCTTATCTGAATATTGATTTTCATCTGAAAACAAAATTCTGCTTTTTGATTATGTATGAAAAATTGACTTAATGTGGCCTTTGGCCTAGAATAAGGAAGATTTTTCTGTTACAGTTGTGGCTTGAGGGCTTATGGCCCTACTGTGTGACATAAAGAGGTCCAGCCTAAAATGCAGTCACTGCCCAGCAGAGACTACAAACTTCAGCCACAAAGTAGAAATTGAGCACAGATCTCCTGAATGGCCAATCCAATAGCCTACCAAACTAGTTCAGAGTGTCCCAGTTTGATTTCTACTCCTTATCTGCATGGCAGCGCATGAAACACCACTAAGGCAAGAGGTTTTAATAGTCACATTATCTTCAGTGCCAGACATAATCGCAAAATACTGAGATGATATACTGCATATGATGCACATAACAGAGAAAATACCTGAATAAATAGTACCTGGTGTCAGCCGTGCATGGGCAGAATATTAATCCTGGCACTAGTCACAATGGCATGGCTTTCTTGACATAGTGATAACAGTAATTTCAATGATTCACCAGATTTAGGCTACTGGTACATGAGAACCTGACTCTTAGGAAGCAATTAAATACCATTTGTTTACTGGATGTACAGAGATTGAAAGATCAGGTCCAAGCTCTAAATTACCCTCAGTTTCTTAATGGCAGTAGACGGTTAGTGCAGCAGTAGGGATTCAACTTACAAAAAGGCTAAAACCATCAGCTGGACCTGGAGGAAGAGTCAGTGAGATATTTGCTCTTAAATTAGTTTGACTCTCTTGCTGATTCTATCCAATTAGCTTGGCTTTTTTAACTTCTCATGCAGCAGGGTGCTTCAATACTGATTTTGCTAAGTAATTACTCAACAGAACAATTACTTAATTGCTGAACTTGAATATTAACAGCCAAATAATACCAGCTAAATAAATAAAGATTGGTTTTCTAAATCCAAGCAGTTCCCCCAAAAACACATCAGCTAGGAACCTGGACAGCTTAACCTTATTTGTGGTCATTTGTTCAATATGTATGCTTCTTCAAGTAGTTCCTGATCATTAACTTTTTTACTTATAAAATGTGAGAAGTTGCAAAATAGAAATGCATTCACTCCAAGGAGAAATTACTCATAATAATACTGTGGCAGTTGTTCAAGAAACTTACTGGTTTTGTAGCAGTCAGGAACCCAAGGTATATTTGAAAAGTACATCAAGCTCAGGCCACTGAAGTATTTTTTACTGTACTCTCCAGAGCAATAAAATCAGCACAGAAGTGGGCAGAACAAACTTTCCATATGAACAGAAAACAAACTCATGCTTGTGCTTTCCATTTAAACTCACCTTTAGACATCCCAAAGTCTCCCGCTTTAAGGCATTAATAGTTTTGTTGTGCTTTTATCATGGATAATTTGCATCTCCAAATTTCAAAGATATCTGCTGTGTGTATTCCAACTAATAAATAATAATAGCACCAAAAATGTTAGTTTGCATGTCTCTCTAGTACACCTCCCTTTCATTTAACTGTATTTTGATAAGGTGTATCAGCAATTTCCTCTTCTTAAAGCCTTAACTAAAATAATTTTGTTAATCTTTAGCCTGTTGCTTTTAGTCTGTTTAGTATTACGCTATACAGCATAATGCTTCTGACACAATCAGCTAGCTTCGATGATGGATTAATGTATCAAGGGCATCAGCCCCAGGTATGCAGAACACCTTTGCTTCTGCAGACTGCTTGAATTCCAGAGAAGTGTGAACAAACAGGGTGTTTCCAGCTGAAGACAGAAACCGAGGAACGAGCAGTGCAGTGTTGTCATTTCAAGTTAAAAGGTAGCAATATGTTATTGTGATCAGTTACTTAAAGGCTGCTTTCAAGCTAGCTTTGCAGTCACAAATGCTTAAATATTTAATTCTTTTTCTAAGAGATCATGAACCAGTTCCTTGAGTGAAAACAGAACATGCCTGAATTTAATGTACTTCAGTATAAAAATGACGGTTTCATTCACAGGAAAAGCATATCAAAAGTAATATATCTGATGGAACTCTAGCCTTGACAGATGAAGATAAATAATAGTTGAAATGTAGTGCTAGTTTTGTCACAGGAAATGTAATGCAGAATTTAAGCCAAGATGCATTACAAATGTAGCACAGTTTTAAATGCAATACCCAAACGTGTTCCAACCCAGTATGACACTTCTGTCTTTGGAGAGTTCTCTATTTTGCAGCCTAACTTCAGCCATTAAACTCCAGTTATGAATGGTGAGATGAAGGAATCAGGGCCAAGTGTGTACCTTGCATTGTCACTACGGTATAGATACCAGGAAACTGATATACTATGTTCCAGGCCCACAATCTGAACTTTTTATTGAAGTTTTTAAGAAACCCAAAGTGCATACTGTCTATCAGTTATTCCTTTGATAAAAAAACATTGCAATGAAGTCAATATGGCCTTCTTGTTCCTATTCCTATTTCTCTTATTCACCACTCACTACTTCACTATTCATTGTTTCCCCTTCATCAACCCATGATGGTTTTCCCAAGTCTAGCAGAGATTTTGCATGAGCAAAACACGCAGTATTTTATCCCAGACAACAAATTAAATTAGCCGTGTGTACTGACTGCTCTCAGATGAGTCACTTCCTACTTCCAGTAAGACTCTGCATCCAAACCTTGAATGTCTAGTGCCTGACAAGTAAATTATCTCAGTACAGCTTAGTTGCTGCTCATGTGATGGAGGAAGGAAAACAGGCAGCTTCATTCTCTTTTAGACAGACTCAAATGAACACCCCATTGCATTTGCAACCTACACAAGCTGTTTCCTCTTTCCGTGGTGTTATTCTTCCACGGAACCAAAGGACACTCTGTTCTCTGCACCCAACAGAGAAGACAAATGCTGCTCTACCTATGGACTGCAAAGGAGGGAAGGAGGGAGGGAGGGAGAGAGAGCTTTGTGCCTTCCCTGCTTCTCCCTCACTCCAATTTTGTGCTCTGTCCAGATGCAAGGTGACCCTAAGCAGTTACATGTGTGGACTTAAAGATTACAAGACAGAAAGAAAGTGGATGGTCCCTTTTTTTTTCTCCTCCTGTATGTGGAACTCCTTTCTGTCTTTCCTGGGTGCTCCCTCTGTAGACTGACGAACAACAGGTCAGAGGAGACAGAAAGGCTTTTTACCTGCCAACCCCAGAGTTCAGGATGTGTTGTTTCTCCTGCAGCAGTTGATGACACCCTAACAACCTTAGCAGCACTGGAGCTGCATTCCTACGCTGTAACAGGGGAAGCAGGACCAAGGGCCTGAACTAAGGTCTTGGCAGGTAAGTGAAGGAGCAACCAGTATCAAAGAGCTTCATTTGCAAGTGTACGTCTTTGTAATGTTTAAGTCTTAATATGTGCTCTGCTTTACCTGGGAGCTTAAACTTCCAGTTTTTAGAAGAGTATTTGAGAATACCTATTAGCTCTGCCAAATGCTTGAAAAAAAAGTGGAAGAAACTCATAAATGCAGAGAACCTATAAAGAAAGATTATTTGTGCTAAAGATGTCTCAGAGCTGGGATTTCTTCTTACAGCTGAGCAGAAGTTATTCAGATTAGTGGGGGAGGGAGAAGCTTTATGCTACAAACATATTTTTTTTAGCAACACTTGACTGAGAGTGACTGAAAGCATCATTGTGTGGTGAATATTTAATATTCAAAATAAGAGCTCTTGAGATTGGAAAGGAGATTTTTTGCTTGGTTGCTTGTTTTCTCCCAACTGGACACATTTCCTGATGAAAGGAAATTTCCATCTCCTTACTACATTCCACTTCTTAAGCTTAATTATCAGAACCAGGTTTTCCATATGAATATCTATGTCACTCAAAACATACTTTATTTCAGTAGTTATCAGGAATTGTGGGTTTGCTGGCAATACCATGTTCCAGAACATTCACAGAGAACACACACAAAGGAAGTCTTTACCACTACAGCAAATCTGGTTTAAAAGATATTTGCAGAAAAATAAGTGATTCTAGTTAGCAATTCAAAAAAGAAGAAAAAAAAAATTAAAACCATCCTTGCGTAAAGAAAGTCTTTCTTTTCCTTGCTTGTGGTTTAATGAGGGTAATGGATGCCTTTCTGCTCAGGGGCCAGTATGTTTTACTTTTTGGAATGGAAAACAAATTTAGGTCAGAAGAGGAAATCATAAGGAGCTGCCACATGCTAAGTTCTGTATCTGAGCCATCTACTGCCACTGTATCTTGGAGAGAGAAAAGGGAACATTCATAAAGATGGAAAAACTATCCAGAACTGGTGGGGCATCAAAGCCCCATCAATGTCGAGTTCAGATATTCATATCCCCCCTACTCATACTGTTGCTAGTATTCTCAGCTAACTAAGCGAAATCACTCCAAAAGTGGCCTCTAAGTATTTGCCCGTATTTCAGTGGATAAAATGTGAGCTTCTAAAATCTGCATGTGCTAATAGCAACTGTAAATTAATATTCATCAGAGTTCAGGGGAAAAGTCATTATAAAATTTTTTCTCCAAAATTTTAGAGGCAAGAGTGAAAAATGATACCCTATATAGGTCTATATCTTTTAAAAGTTTGTGTTACTATAGTCATTGTTTTAAATTAACTTTCTCTAGACAAAATAAAGTGTTATACTACATTTCAGCCTCACTGTTAGGAATGAAGATAGAGGAGACAATGCAGGAAGGCCAACACATACGACCAAACTGGAGAGTATCCAAGTCATAGAAGAATGGTAAGTTGGTCAAACTGTTGTCGAATAAGTGTTTTAACTAATATCAATAATTATCTTGGGGTTAATTCTTTGGAAATGTCCTTTTAATTGTTTTTCCTCCAAAAAATTCTATACAAAAGGAAGCAAAGTCTGTCCTAACAATGAAATGACAGCAGAGACATTCATAAGTCAGGCTTATTTACAGTTTCTTACTTGTGGGGAAGAACCACTGGGAGGAACGGAAGGTGCATGAACAGTTCCATATGTGGGCCTCTGTAAGAAGACTGCTACCTGTGAGAGCATTTTTTCCTGTCTATCCAGACAAGAAGAAAAACTAATGGTCACAAGTGTACTTCATGACCAGATTTTTAACATGGTTACCTTTCATAAAACAGCTTGAGCTATGGTTTCACTGGAATGAACCAAAAAACATATACCTTGCAAACTGGGTTAAACACACTAAAAGTCTGAGCTACTTCTGTCTAAAGTGTGGGCCCATGTTTATTGTATGGGGAAAAATGGTAATCTATCAGGGGCTCTGAGTCCTCTAATCCCATAAAAAGGAAATTATTACTTTAAAGGACATATATGATGGTAAAAACAACCCAAACAACTCATTGCCTTTATTGCTAATCAAGGTCTTTTATGAGAAGACAATATCATAAATTTCTACAAAAATACTATAGTGAAGAGAGCTTCCCAACAGACAATAAAGGAGCCCAGGTTGTTTGTCAGCCCCATCCACCTCAGCAGGTTCTTTGCACTCTCCTCAGCAGAGTGTGCAAAGTCCTGAGAGGACTGTTCACCTTAAAATCTGTGTTTAAACTTTTTTATCCAGTTTACCATTACTTTTCAGGATAGTTTAAACATTAAACACTTCGTGATTTATCACAAATAGCTTCCCATCATCCAGTCTGCCTTGCATGCAGAGTAAGGAATTGATAAATTGACTTGAACAGAAATTATATAGACAGATGTCACTTACTGTGCATCATGGTTACACAGAAGCTAATGACAACAGCTAGTAAAGCTCTTGTGTTGGATCAGGAAGGAGAGGGTGAGTGCTCAAAATTAAGTTTGAAACTATATTTAATTGTTAATTAATTTGGAGAATTACTTTCTTAAGCTATTCATTGGTACATTAATGGATTAGTGACGCAAGTAAGTCCTCTGATCACTTACCCAGTGCATCCACTGGTAAAAGCCACAAATAGTTTCCTTCAGGAAATGGGAATAAGGACTTTTCCCCATTCCTTCTCTTTCCAGTTTTGCCAGCAAAATCCATCACATCTCATGCCAAAAGATCATCATTCAGGTCAATAGCATGAAACTGAGGGAAGCTTAGCAACGCTTAGGTACAAGCACAGAGAAATATGCTAATTTAAAATCTCTCTGAATTACCACTTTGTTGGGCCTCATTAGCATGCTTCGGGCTGCCAAAAGCCTTTTGCTCTTCTTGTTCTTCCTAAACCAGGTCATGTACAGTCACCATCAGAGGCAGGCAGGGACATCAGGTGTCATCTAAAGTCCTCATGAAAGAGAGTCTATTTCCAGCTTCCTGGAATCACATCTCCTTTAACTGCAGAGGCAGGAATTCAGTGCTGTAGTGGGATTTTGTCTTTGAGCCACATGGTTAAGAACACTACCAGAAAACTCGTAGAAAGTCAAGTGCATGTCTCATAACGTTAAACACATTTAGTGGGCTATTGGGGTAATGAATGCACAAGTGAAGAGCAAACAAAATTCCCCTGTCACTGCTGAAGGCTTGTTGCTTCCAGTTTTCACTTTGGACTAAAGTGCAGTTGAAAGGAGAATTTTTGGATGAATGTATGAAAACACTGTTACAAAAATAGTAGCATATTTGTAATGATATTTGCTTTTGCAGCCAAAACCCTACTGCAGATGAAATTTTGTCTTGGGCTCAGAATTTTGACAAGATGATGAAAACACCAGCTGGGAGGAACCTTTTCAGAGAGTTTCTTAGAACGGAGTATAGTGAGGAGAACCTGCTTTTCTGGCTTGCATGTGAAGATCTGAAGAAGGAACAGAACAAGAAAGTTATTGAAGAAAAAGCAAGACTTATATATGAAGATTACATTTCTATACTATCACCAAAAGAGGTAAAGCTGTAAATGTTACATTTGCATTTTCTGTTATCCCAGAGCAGAAATGTTATATCCTGGACTGCCAGGTGAGGGTCTGAAAGTCTGTCAGTTGAAAGTCTTAGTATGAACATTAAATCAGGAAAGGAAGGGACAGAAACAGTAGAGATGCAGCCACTGGGCCATTTAGCATTATCAGCTGCAAGACATCCAAGCTCTCTACAAGGCTCAAAAACTCCAGTAAGAGAGGGCTGAGAAATAGGTTTGTTTCTTTATTAATGCTACATGTCTGACAGAGAGAGGAAGTAAGTAATGCAAATGGATTTCTGGAGAAAAAGCACAAAAATTAAGAAATTTAAATCAGAATCATTATAGATTTATCTGCTGCTACAGCTGTCTGGGAGAAAATTCAAATTTCCACTGGTTATTCCTGTGTGAGAGTCCAAGAATGAAGATGACATATTTTATCTAATGAAATGTGTAATATCTAGGAAATTATATAAGATTTTCTTCAACCCTTTAACTGAAATAGACAAATTTTGAAATTATCTTTGCCTGTAATAAAGAAAAAGCATCCCATATCAAACCGTGTTTTGTAATACAGAGAGATATAAATGTATGAGCACTATAGAAGAGGTTTTCTTAGGCCACATCATGTACTTTTATCTTCTTTGCCTTATCTCTGTGCATTGCATTTGAATTCCTACTCAATGGCGTAACTTATGCTCACTGTGGACCTTGATTCCTACATTTTACTTCTTCACTACATTCAGTAATAATTTGCAACTTTATTCATATGAATGAAGCCAAAAGTGATTTATAGCTCCATTATCTTCTCTTGTGCCATAGTATCTGCTTTTGCTTTGGAGTGAAATACAATTGCCAGTACAGCAAGCTAATAATAAGTTTTTCTTCTAATACTGTATTTTTACCAGATAGGTATGTGATGAATGCTCAGTTGTCTTTTTAAGCTAAGAACAATCAGCATTTAAAATTCAAACACTAACTAAGCATTTTTTGACCTAGAGTTTAACAAAGCTACTGACAAACTTGGCACACTGGATGCGTACAGATCTCATCAATCCAGTTGCTCTTGCCCATACTGTAAATCTTAGGAGGCAAACAAAAACTGTTTGCAATGCATTAGAACAGCATGGGAACTGAAAAATTCTTGTTCATCCAGGCATCCCATTCCAGATGTTACCTTTTGGCATAAGAGCTGAAATATTTAGCATGACTCGTTCAGTAAAGAAGTTATCAAGGCAGAAGGTCTTAATGTTCTAAACAGATACTTTGTATTCATCTGTTTAGTAAGAAAATACCTTTAGTAATTCCAACTAGTTTTGCCATCTGGCTTTAGTGAGTCATTGAAAAAATACAATGCAAATTAACAGTTCCATAATTAATTTTGGTTTTTTCTATTCTCTAAATGCAATTAACTTTTATTATGCTCAGTGGCTCAAACCCCCACTATCCTGCCAAATTTGAGGGGTTTTTTATCCCAGCTATTATGTTTGATATTGAAGAACCAATTAGCTGCACAAACTGCTTTTGTTGATATACATGTGTGTGCCTGCGTGTCAGGGGGAGAATTGCTTAAATCTTAGTGTGTCCTTTCTGTGCTGCAGAAATGCAATGATCTGGGCTCTAAATCTATTCAAGCACATTCTGAAGACACATGGCTGCAACACTGCCACTCAAAACTACCATAGAACTGTACTCCTGCCCACACTTACTGGCTGAGCAGCCCCACTGGTCTCTCATAGTTGTGCCTTGTGACTGATAACCAAGTGACAGCAAATACTGGAGGAGAACAAGCTTGTCTGCTCTGTCAGTAGCGTACTCCAATATGCCAACAAACCAACAATGCCAGATCCTACAGCTGGTACCGAAGATATAATGAAAATGTATATTTACTTCTCAGTGCGGTACCATACAGTACCACATCACACCAGCGTATTTCAAGGACTGCTTCACCATGTATGAAAGCATAGGCTCACACATCCTAGTATATTCTGAGTTTTCATCTTGGTTACCATCCTTCATATGTCAAGGTACCCTACATGGTATCCTACATGGATCTTAATACATGGAGATTTCCACGGCTGAAGTCAGTCCTTCAGACAGTATGAATATCTTTGTATGGTTGCAGAGCAGTAGGGTCAGATTGCAACTTGGTGTAAATCACAGTATCTTAACTGATCTTGCTTGATCAGGATTTTAGCCCTTTTCTTCTTAGCTGAGTAAACCCTTGCTGGTCCCAGTGGGCTTTGCTGCTACTGCCATTTCATTTAATCCAGAATGCATTAATTTACTAGGTTTTAGAACATTTTGTGCATAAACTGTACATTCACTCAAATTTCTAAAGGATATTCTAAAATCATCAGTGCATTCATCCCCAAGCATAATATGTCTTTTTTTGCCTAGGCACAGGAGTTCATCACAAATGGTAAGTGAATGAGAAGCTAAAACTGAAACTTGCTAACAACTTCAATATGGATATATGATCTCCTGAAAGTATAAATTACCAGATGTTAAAGAATCCTGAAAAGAAGAACTAATCTGAAATAGTTAATATTAATGGAGAGATTAACACAATAAAAATGATAAAAATGCTTCGGTAATTTGTAAAGAACAAGCGNAAAAAAAAAAAAAAAAAAAAAAAAAAAAAAAAAAAAAAAAAAAAAAAAAAAAAAAAAAAAAAAGAAAAAAAAATCTCTAGGGCAGCCAGATAAGAATGATGAATAGAAATCTTCCCAAGGTTTAACCACAAACACTCAGAAAAAAAACCTGCAGCTCTCTGAATGTGGGTAATTCAACATTCATTTCAGAGAAATAATTTTAAATACATACAAATTTTTTAAGGTAAAATAATGTATTTTCAAAAACTGCAGCTGCATTTCATTGTACAGATCTTAAGATGGATCCAAAGACCAAGTAAAAACTGAAATAGAGTTGATGGTCTCAGTGCATTACACAGTAATTGTTTGATGGTTCTGAAAGAAGCACAGAGCATTACTTGACTAACTGATAAACTCAGCATGTTCAGTGGAGCCCTGAGAAATAAAGATACATATTACAGCTTTTCCAGTGTTAGTGTTTTATCATTCTGTGCTCATCTTCTTCAGGTTAGTCTTGATTCCCGGGTGAGAGAAGTGATCAACAGAAACTTGTTGGATCCCAGCCCTCACATGTATGAAGATGCCCAGCTCCAGATATACACCTTGATGCACAGAGACTCTTTTCCAAGGTTTTTGAACTCTCAGATTTATAAGTCTCTTGTTGAAAGTATTACAGGCTCTACTTCTGAAACTTAGTTTTAATTTTCAAACAAAATAACTTGATTTTCTTTGGGGGGGGTGGGTGGGATGGAAGAGAAGTAGTTTAATAACATCTGGAGCTGGGTTCCTGGAGAACTACAGTTTAGCACTACTCAGGCTACTGTGAAGAAAACAAATACATATTATGGTCTCTGTCTACATTTTTACCAAGGTCCTCCTTGCTCAAGATGGCATGGGAGGGGAACAATGGATTTGCCAAAATACATTTGTTTCACACTCCTTTCACTCTACTGCAGTCAAGATTGCAATGATGTATTTGTAGTTTTATGAACAATCTCCTTGTGTATCCTCACACTGCATGTGCAAGGTAAAACTGCTTCACTTAACACTTAGTTGTTGCAATATTTAATCCAATAACATAAATTATATCTGTATTTAAAAACTTTTTTTTGTGCAATACAGTCCTATGGTACATAGAAACAATTGCAGCAAACCAGAAAGAGGCTTGCATTTTTTAACATCACTAACTAAAAAGCCAATTTTTAAGGTGTAGCATTACTCTACATGCTCTACTGAGTACAATACACTGACTTTTTGAAGCCAATATTTCTGTACAGAGAAAAAGAGCTATTTATCACTGTTTATTTAAAATAAATCAAGCGGAGGATTCCTCTGGTTGTTCACTGCCAAAACTGTGGCATTTTCATTACAGAGTTTGCAATGTCAAAGAAAAAGAAAAATAAAAGAAGAAAAAAAAAGCACAAATCACTTATAGGGATCCATTTCTGGGTGACACAATCTATGCGCTGATATTGTTTAATTGTTAAAAGAACAAAGATTTTCAATGTACATTTCAGATGTCAGATACTGTAATTGATTTATTAAAGACTGGCTATCCAGTTCTAACACTGTTGTATAATGTTATGTACTTCAGAAAAAAAAAAAAAAGAAACAAGAAACAACACAAAAGCTTGATAATTTAGTTTTTTGAATAAAGAAATTTAATAAAAGATTGCCTACATGTAGCATTTTAGAGCATTTTAGAACATTTTGATGAATTGCATCTGTTCTGTAAGATATTTTTTTTTGAAAGCTAAATCCGGTAAAAAATGTTTATAAATGAAGTAATGTTTTACGAGGTGGCGGGTTAAAGAAGACTTATCTGAGCTTCTAGCCTCATTGATTTTGAATAACTCCTTGAAAACAAGGGGTTTGGAGAGTAATATTAAACCAAACTTCAAGGGCTTCTAAACCCACAGATCTTACCCAAGCAAAATGCCTACAGAAACACAATGGGTATCTTTCCTGGGTAAAGATTCCTGTACTGAGCCCTTAATCAGAGCTAAGGCAGCACAGTACTCCCATCGCTAGGCTGCCATGGTGTTTTTAATAGGTATTTGCTTGGCCTTTTTATCAAAAAATGTCCAGTTTCAGGACACATTTTCATGTTTAAAGAGACAGTGACTTGGAACTTAAAAAACCCCATCTTCATACCTACCATATACAAGCAAAATGAGTGTTAGCATCCCTCATAAACTGCTAAAGGTATACCAAGAAATTGCTCTGAACACTTGTTAAATATATATATATGTGTGTGTGTGTATATATATATATATATATATTTAATACTGACAACCATACTAAGACTTAAGAGGCAAGGTTCTTCTCACTTACATAGGACTAAACATGGCATGAGCCCATCGCTTTTGATTGGACTGGAAGGTCTGGCAGTTGTGTCCTTGAGTGGAATCTGGCCCAAAAACAGTTGGCTCCAACCACTCAGTTACTTCCTGCGGGCAGCCTCCGGTGCCAGCTTTGGCAAGAGATGCTGCTGCTGAGGCAGGTCTGCTGTGACACAGTAACTGGGAGGATGCAGGTCTTAGTTTATCTTCTGGGGCTTATTTTTTTCCCTTTCTTTTACTACCTCTCATTTTCTTAATTTATTGAACATGCTTCAGATAGCAGGTTTGGGGAATTTTTCAGTCATTCTTTTTACTTGAAACCTGTGTGCTTTTTTTGGATATATATATGAACAATTTAACAAACTGTTTCTTAAACTCATTTGGTTTTGTAATTTATATAGAATTCAGGAGATGATTAAAAGGGCTATTCTCTATTCCCTATGCAAATATTTTAACTGTTGTAGTGTTTGACAAAATGGGATCTAAAACAAAAATCTGCAAAGTGGAAAAAACAAATCTGTTTACAGTGGCATTGCTGACTATCCTACCATATTCAGCACTTTTAAATATTGTTATTTATGAAAATGTAGTTTAAAATGCAAGACAAAATATTTATAAATGTTTCTTTTAATAAATACCTGTTTTGTCTGAAAGTGCTACTGTGTTATGACAACTTTATTCATGTTGGTTAGCTACTTACCATTATGAATAAAATATTCAATTATTATACTGATAGAATACGAGCTATGATGTTTACAAATCCTGAGGGGGGAAAATTCAGTGAGAAAGCACTGCCTCCTTCTACTGTGAAATACTGTTAGAAAAAAAAATTCTCACTTTTTTCTTAATTGGAATTTAGCTACAGTCCTACATATGTCTAGTATCATTTGACTAGTTATATTTACTTGGTACTAAACATATACAGCCTCATATATGTATATATTTACATAGTGTAATTTCAAGTTGTTGGTGTTTGAGGCACAGCACATTTAGTGCACACATCTAAGCAATGTGTAAGAAACAAAACTGCATGCATAAGTCTTGACAAATGTAGACTTGAATATTCTTAATGTTACTATTTGATGGTGACCTGCTAATCATAAGCTATCTTTATAAGATATTTCACACAGGTAGAAGTTCTTGTCAACACAGACAAGTCGTCCTTTCAAGACAGTTTTAAAGCTAGATGTGCAGGCCCTAAAATATTACCTTGATTTCTAGCATAAGATTCCAAAATCTGTATTTGGAAACTGTGACACCATTTTGAAAAATATTACACCAATCGTCAGTGTAATACAGCAATGAAATCACGTTCAAAATGTATTGTCTAAAATCCTCTATTGGGAGGGATTTAAAAATTGAACATAGCATGTAAAGTTTCTTTCTTGGAGCAAATGCTCATATTAAAATGTTTAATATACATTTTGTTTATTGGTTTGGGTTTCCCAAATTTTTTTATGACAAAAATGGATGTGGTCCAAATGGACAATAAGTCATGGCGTAACATGATCTCATTGCCTATCATACAGTTCTCTGAACACAAATTGTAAAACAGTCAAGCTATTAAATTGATTTATTGTGCATGCAGTGTACAATACACTTTGAAAAACTGACTAAATACACTTATTCTATAGCTTGGAATAAAATAAGTATGTATTTAACTTGTATTTCAGTTTTTCATGAGAATGTATATAGTAAGTGCACTACAGAAAGTGAATTATGTTTTTGTCACTTTGCCCAGTGTTTAAAATTTCTGTCAAACAGACCGTAATGCCAAAGAGCCAAAAATAAGCAGAGCACTTCTGTACCCTCCTATCCTTTAGGCTGCAAAGAAACTGAATCTATATTGTGTTACACGTGTTCAACTTAGCTGTTTACAGTCAGCTTTCACATAACTGAGCTTAAAGCAGTTTGGGATACCCAGGATGAAGCAAAACACACTGACAGTATCATAAGCATTCAAATTAGACTGAAGGCACATGTGGTATGAAGGACACTAGAGGTTTGATGGAGAAAAGACAGGTTGGTGACACAGGTGGCTGGGCTGCAAGTTAAACAGCCACAGCATGGTACTATGGAAATGTGGCCATAGCACATCCAGGTCCACAGCCAGTCCACAACTCACTTGAATACCTGTGGAGCCCACATAGTCCATTTGCAGGACAACAGAAAGTGGACACAAATCAGACTTCGGCTAGCAATAGCTATTTTTTAAATTAAAAGTATGCTGAAGTGCTGCTAGGCTGTGGTCTAAAACAAGCAAATAAAGGAGACCTACACTCCACCTTCAACAGCCAGGGTTTAAGATGTCACCTCACACCAGACTTGATTCCCTAGGCAGCAAATTCAATTAGAAGGAACATATGTCTGCGGAGCCAATATCTAAAATCAGGCAGGGGGACTTTTTCAGTAAGAGCAGCTTGCTGGACTGACCATGCTGTGAGCCCACTCAGGAACCCACAATTTCATATGCAGGAAGTAGTTGCAGAAGCCATTTAGCAGAAGTATTCCACAACACCAATTCAAAAGCAATCAAAGCTGACACAAGAAAGTCTCTAGCTTCAGCAACTCTCTACACCACAAGGAGTAAAGCCTGTATTTCCACAATGTCTGTGAGCCTGCTCCTGGCATTGTGGATCCATCCAACAGAGCCTGAGTCCTTATCAAATCTAACAAAGCAAAAAATTAAGGTTACACATAGCTGCATTGTCTCCTCCAAGTTGATTTGAACCATGTCTAACTACTAACTTTCAAATAGGGTTTTTCTCAGCCTATAATGCTGTTGTTTTTTAAGAGACACAAGAGTAGCCCTGTAGCACATCCTGAGACTTGGACACAGCAACAAAAGTCCAGTCCTGTTCACCAATTCCCTGAGTACATTCGCAGTGACAAAGCATCAGCCCTGTTCGAACATGTCCTGAATACTTCTGCCAGCAGTACAAATGATGTTGGTGGGACAAAAGAACAGAGCAGTAATAGGGCCAAAATCAGCTGGACAAAAACTTGACAGAAACAGGGTCTGCATATTACCTCAACATTAAAAGTCAGATTTTGCCCCTTCCTTTATCCATGAACTCACTCTGTAGAAATCCACCCTTCTCATTTAAAACAGGGATATTATTCTGGTGATTCAAACACTGACTATCAGTCTCAAACTACTTTTTTTTTTTTCTCAAAAGATTTATCTTAAATGACCCCTTTATTAAATTTTATTACAATTCTAAATTTCCTGAGTTTTCCATAGGTCTCTTCACAAGCTGGGCTCACACAGGAGTTAGAATTTCATTCATTGTTACAGAACATCAAAATATTTTGTCTGTTAAAGCATATATTTGGTAATTTTTCCTTTATGCTTCTGGAATAAGACTTCAAGGAGCTTCATGGGCAGGCAGTACTGGGTGCAAGGGAAGCTTTTGTTGGGTGAGATTTCATAAGTGATGGCCTGGGGTTTTTATCAGTGTCGGACAACTCACACAGACTGTACATTCTCCACAAAGGTCTTCAAGCGTGATTTTTACTTATAAATTTTTGCTACACTGTATTTTGCCAATACACCTTATCCAAAATTGTGCATTTAAAATCATAGGAAAACATTTTTATCTAACCATTAATTTTAATGTTTAATATTTTGAATAGCAAATTCTCACACTGGTCTTTGGATTTCCATCATGGAACAAAAACGTCTAAGTTTTCTTTTCTGACTACCAAAACTACTTATGTTTTCAAGAATTACTCTTGCTTTTGATATTACATTCATTAAATTAACAATTTACTAATGTTTCCTAAGGAAGTTACTGTTATTCCAACAGTGTAATTTAGTTGTAAGATATGATTGCATAGTTCTGGTAAGACATGAACAAGGACAGAAGAAAGGCAAGGACACAACTCTGACTCCTCCAATGATTGTAATATAAAATACTGCCTAATAATTTTTTATGGATAGTTGCACATTTTATAATAAAGTATATTCTTCAAACTGTTTTGAGTTTAGCCAAGAATCTCATTAATTATGTTATCTAAAACAAGGTTAATATGAACTCACAGCCTGCATATCAGGAGAGATTTGCCCCGATCATCCCACAACACACATCACACCACTGTTCCTAAATGGCTGCATCCTCGCTGCCTTCCCACTTAAAACTTTGATGTAAAACACTGTACTCAGATCTGTATTTTGTAAATGGGTTGTCTTTTAGTCTCATTGCTAATCTCTGAAGGCACTTTCAATTGCCCCTTTTTTGTACCTCTGACAATTAATTTCTTTTCTTCTAAGTGCTTAATTTTGCTCCTGCTTTCATTGTGGGGGCATCCTTTCACAATATTTGCATGTTCCTTCTCAGTGCACTTTAATTCTGAAGATTTCTTCTGGAGGGAGAGAACAAGGTCTGCAAGAGTAACCTGGATATCCAAAGCCCCAGCTCACACTTCCCACCAACCTCACTTTCACCTATGCAGCCTTTAAACCTCCCCGGTAGAAACCTCAGAACCCCCGACACTCTTGCTCAGAAGTCCTGCTATAAGACTGGGGTACGGAGGATTTGGAGGAGTTTGAGGCTTCTTTGATTTCCTTTTTTTTTGGTTCAGAATGACTAAAATCCCCCCTCCGGGGCCTGTAGTGGGCGCTCGGAGCGCCCGGCCGGGGACTTGAGGCGGAGCCCCGCCCCGTCAGAGCTGGCCAATCAGAGCCCGCCCGCCCACCGCGGGGCAGAGCTTGCCGAGGGAAACCGAGCCCCTTCGGCCGTTTCCGCCAGAGGAGACCCGATAATTTCCGACGACGACCGAGGCCAGCGCCGAGCCTCTTCGGCAAGTTCCGGAAACCCGGAAGGGACGCCGCCGAGCGCGTTCGGGCGCCTCCGGCACGGCAGTGACGCGCGGGCGAAAGGAGGGCGGCCGCGCTACCGCTCC
>VZTH01017158.1:33928-45957 GCA_013397815.1 Aleadryas rufinucha | reverse complement strand
TGGCGGCTGCGCGCGCGGGGGGCGCGCCCGGGCGGCGGGAGAGCGATGCGCGTGTCACAGGGTGTGGGGGGTGACGGTGACACACGTGTCACCTGGGGGAGCCCGGGGCGGGCTCCTAGGGCTTTCCGGAGGCAAAGAAACGGCCCGAGCAGAGGTCAAGGGTACGAGTGAGTGGGGAAAGTACTTCCGCCGGCATGGGAAGTGCTGATACTGGAAGAGCACCTATTTCATATAAAACAAAGATAACTAATTTGGGATAGAAAACTTTTAAAGTTTTCGTGGTTGTTTTGTAATCCATCTTTCCCTTGCTGCCAAGACAGCCCAGCCCGCCTGCCTGTCTCCATTTTGGCAGTCATAGACGTCAGCACCTGAATCTGCTGTCTCCACACTCCGTATTTAACTTTTTATTATGTCAGTAGCTGCACGCTTTTAGTGCTGCTGGAATACTGGAATATTTTTTTACTTAGAATCAAGCTTCATTTTGATAGTAGATAGAAAACCAAAATGCAGAAAAGGAGTACTTTAGGATCGGTAAACCTTTGTTAGATGATTAAATATTGCCTAGAACTGTAGTATTCAGATTTTAGCATTCAATGATAGGGGTATTAGTCCTTTTAACAAAGAGTTGCCAGTTGTGGAGCCGCTGTGCTCTTTAAATCCCTGATGTTCCTGCCACATTGAAATAGAGAGTAGGTTTTTAGAGCCACAGAATGGCTGTTGTGGGAAGGACCTTTGGAGATCGCCCAGTCCACCCTCCTGCTCAAGCAGGGTCACCCACAAGTTGCTCACGGTTTCGCCCGGTTGGGTTTTGAGTATCTCCAAGGATGGAAATTCACAACCAATCTGTGCAGTCTCTGCCACTGTTTGACCACCAGCACAGTAATCATTTTTTATCATTGCCTTGGATTTTGGTTTTTGATGTTTAAGTGGAACTTCTTTTATTTCAGATTTTTCTCATGTCTTATACCTTCACAGGATTAGAAAACACTTAATATGTACTTAGTATCTTCTTTACAGATCATATTAGTAATTTGATTTTCTGACAGATTTAGTGTGTTGTGGGGGGAATGTGGTAGTTTGGTTTTGGGTTTTTTTTTTTTTTTTTTGATAGAGTAACTTCTTCATGTGATTATTTTTTCAGAAGGTTTTCTCGGAATGGCACTGATATAAGTCTGAGGATTAACCATACTCAAATATTCCAGATGAGAATGAAGATTTCCGGAAGCTTGCAGAAACAGAAATTGCTTCCTGTGAAGAAGAGATAGCTGAACTGAAGCAACAGGTTAGATCCCCTTATAAACCCTCTGTTTGCTTGCCATTCTTGAATCAACAAAGCCAAATTGTCTTCTTGGGGCTGTTAGAACTAGGTGATATTTAAGGCCCCTTCCAGCCCAAACCATTGTATGATTCTCGTCAAGATCTATGTGATAAATTCCTCTTCTCCTCCCCTCTGTGCTAGTTATACTCCTCAAATAGTGTCTGTTAGATAAAGAAGATGAAAAAATCAGGTGCTGTAGAGACATCCTGTAAGCAAGTGCCTTTTTGTACTTGAAAATGTTTCAATCAAAGTATCTTTTTAAGTAGGTGCTATAGTTTGTCTTCTCTGCGTGTACCTTTATGGATGTCAAACTCTTTAGCCCTTGGAAATGTTAAGCTTACATAGTATCACTCACCTATGGTTTTGAAAAAATGTAATACTATGTAACTACTTTAGGCTGCTACTTTATATAAATATTACAGAGTATCTATGTTACTTAACAAAAAAAAAGATCTTTACGGAAACAGACTGTTTTAACTTAATATTACTGTTAAAGTAAAAGCTGCTGTGGACACATTCCTTATTCCTCTGACAACAATACAGAAGTTGCTTCGTAAATATTTTTTGTAAATATTTATGATTCTGCCAAAAGAAGTCATCATCTGTGGAAAGAAACATCATCTAATGCTAGTAAAGGAAGAAGATATAAAAGCATTTGCAAATCATCCAGAGTTTTGATCCAGCAAGCAAAATTTTGATACAGTTTTTTTCGATTTTGGTGTATCTTTCTTCTGCAGATCAGGCTTTTCTTTTTAAAATAAATAAATGAATAATACATTTGAGTTGTTGTTGAAGGACTGTGCTCCTGAACATCCAAACCTTCTTAGCTCTGCAGCTGAGATGGAATTAAAGAGAAATCTGATTAGAAGGGAGATATTCAGTTGTCTTGCAAGAACAGGCAGGAGTCTTAGCTGGGTGCTTTTGTATTCACAGATAGTGTTGCTTTTGATTCCTTCAGAAGAAACAGATGAGAGTGATCTTGTCATGGAAGTAACTGCTGGAGTTGGCGGGCAGGAAGCCATGCTGTTCACCTCGGAGATATTTGATATGTATCAACGATATGCTGCTTATAAAAAGTGGAAATTTGAAATACTAGAGTACTTTCCCAGTGAAATAGGTCAGTAATGAAAATACTGTAACTTCTTAATTCAAGTTGAAACACTCATTCATATGACATATTAATTTCCTAAGTAAAGGAAGTGAATTTGCACTCTCTTAATTTTAGAAGTGTAATATTGTTTGAATGTCTGAGTACAATTTTCCTCAGCTTCTGTATTTGGGAATGAAACTCTTTTTCAGAAATACTATTTAAATACTGAAGTGCTGCAAAGAAAACTTGTTTTTCAGTAATTTCATTTCTACATTTTAAAACTATTGAAAGACAAGTGCTTGGCAGAAAGAAATTTAGAAAGTGATGCAGGTGTGTTGGTTTAGCTTTTTTTTTTTTAGAAATAAAGATTATGTAAACTTTGGGTACACTGTTCTACTTAGTTATCTAATATTTTAGTGTCTATAGATTAGTTTGATGGAAGATTGAAAATCTGTTTATTATTGTGGATCTATTGGCAGAGAGGAATCAGTTTTATTAAAATAATTCTTGGAGTTTAATCTAGAACATCTTAAATTTATTTGTAATATCTCTAAAATAAGGAAATGAGATGTTTGGATATAGCTCATCTGTAACAGCTGTTAAAATCTTTATTAGAAATTGATTTTAAAAAGTGTATATTTGTGAAATGTTTGAATAACTTTCTTTAGAGTTGTTAGCAAGTATTTTATTTCAAATTGATGAACATGAACTCAGACTCCCTTCTAAAGTGGCTGCTGACAATTCAATTAATACACTTCTTTTAAAATTTTATGACACTTGAATTCTTTATTTTCTATTATCTAGATTTGTTAATATTAATAAACTTCTTGTATGGTCAGGAGGTCCTTTGCCAAATAAACTGTTTTTACAGTTTAAGTGGAGGCAGGGATGAGAAGCTTTGTGTTACAGTGCATCTTGTTGCTGAAAGAGCGAAGTCACGTTCATCCCCATTCAAGACCAGGCAAATGCTTTGCCAGGAGCTGAACCAGTTCAGCCTTCAAAGCCAATAGAAATCTCTTTATTTTCTTTTTTTAAAGTAAATGGAATGAACATTGTACAGGTTAGATGAGTGTAAACAGAAAAGGGGAAGGGTCTGAATCTTCTTTTTTTCACATACTAGGGGGAGAGGAGAGTTGCCCTTTCCATTGAGGCAAGACTTGGATCAGGTAAACCCCAGCAGTCTTGTACACTTCACCTTCAGAGCACAGTTTCAGTCAGCTTAAGCAAGGCCTGGCTCACCTTCCAGCCAGCTGTATGTTTTTTCTTTCTTAGCTCTAGCAGTTTTGAGGCCGGCATGCTGATTGGATCAGTCCACTGATTTGGCTTAAAAGCCCTGTTCTGGGATAGTTGTAAGTCAGGTCTGACTCATCTTATAGTCTTATGATTAGAAGAAAAAGAGAGTTGGGCTTCACGACCCTTTTGGTGAAAGCTCAGTCCTTGGACAAGGAGCCCACACCCTCAGAGATATTAATGCCTTAAATGAGAAATTGAACTACTATGTTAACCTAGTATATATCTACCCATATTTTCTCTTTGAAAGGGCTAAGGGTTTTTAATGGTTTTATGTTTATTTTAAAATCTGTTTTGCTGAAGGCTTGTCTGTGCACCAAAATGAACATTTAGGATGTAAATCTTGGGAAAAATAAAGACAGCCCTAGCTTTTGTCAGCCTCTTGCAGTGTATTTTTTGTTTTTGTGTAATCACATCTTAATCAAAACAGATGCTGGAAATAAATTGGGAGGTACGGGCACTATACATGGCACGGCCAACAAAATGGATGTTTGAACCCTCAGGTTCAAAGTGTCTGTGCTGTGCTGAGTAAGAGAGAGGCTAAGGATTCTGGTGACATTAGTCTGTTATATCCTACCCACATTCCATTTCTATTGATTGCATGAGCAAAAGCAAGGTCCTATGTTAAAATGTCAAACTCCCTTATTTCAGAGAACTCCTGAATTTGAAATCTGAAGGTGAGCATGTGTGAACAAGGTGAATGTTAAATAAAGCTGCAATAAAAAATCAGTTACAGTCAACTCTTAAATGACTTTATTGACCTACCCCAAAGAATGCCACTGTGCAAAAATAGCATGATGAAGATTCAGCACACATGTTGAAGCACAAACTCACGTCATTATTTATCCACTGCTTCTCACCCTGTAGTCGCAGGCAGAGACACAGATGTGGGACTTTTCCCCAATATGGGTATAGGATGCCACATAAAACACGAATGCAAACTCATACCCTTGTTCTGAGTAAATCAGATTTCAGGATTGGGACATTTTATGTGAAAGGGGCAAACACATGATTCTCAAGAGCTGACTATATTTGACAAGCCTACAACATGTCTGCCAGGGTAAAAGGTCTATCGAAATTTCATTAGGTTTGGCTGCAGTTTGTAATAAACCTGTGTTGGTAATAGCCGATTTGAAGCAGTATGGTCTAAATACCTGTCATTTGAACCGGTTTCTTGGTCGTCTTATGCTAAGCACCGTAGGCACACATATCACTACAAATTTTAAAAGCAGAAGGACAAAAATTACATGAAAGAGGAAGAGGCAGTTTAGGCTATCTCCTGCAAACATGACTGTATTTTAATAAAGTTGTGAACGAACATTAAATTTCTGTGGAAGAAAAACATTTGCAAACCTTGTCCATGGAGGTGAAAAACCTGGCCTGTGTTCTTGCTGATGATTTTTTCCTGCTCTGCAGGACATTTTCAGATTCTGTGTTGTCTTAATTTTCCTCTTTTAAAAAGCTGCTGTCTTGTCCCTATGGTTGAGTTCCTTAGTCTGAGAGATAGCCTAAACCAGTATTTCTGAGAAATACGTGCCTCTTCTTTTTGTCAGCTGTGGTTTCATATAGCAAGATTTGAAAAGCAATACTCTTTCAAGGCCTCCTGTGTCTTCTTCAGTCATTCCCTTGGCACACCATCCACTGTGCTGAGAATGGAATTTGGGAATTGAGCTGCATTAAAAACAAAAATGAGTGAAAAATTATATTCATTTATAGTGCCATCACTTCTCTGATCCTTCACTTACACTGCACACCAAACAAGGAAGAGCAAAAGTGTCATAAACTAGTAGAACAAGCTCCCTCCTGAAGCCATGATTGCTTTGGGCTTGACTTCCAAGTTCCAAGCTGTTCAATGCTTGTAGGATGTTGCCGTCAAGTGTTTTGCTGGAGGTATTGGTACAAGATGCAGGAACCTCTATTCTGTTCAGTCCAGGAAAAAATATATGTAAGTGTATATAAAATGTATAAAAAATTGTATATAAAAATTTTGATTAGACTCTATAAAAAGGAATTTGACGGTCCTTTCCTTTTTGAGATAGCATATGAGTAAACATGTATGACTTTAAGATTTTTTTTGCATTTTTGGTGTAATTTTGCCCAAATGTTTAAATGGTAAATTCATCATTTTAGGAAACCAGTGGTGCCAGTGATGAGTAAATACACTGTTTGAAGTATAACAGCATAGTACCAACAGTTCTTCTTAAAGGTTTACAACTGTTTTTCTTCTGTATTTAAGGTGGCCTAAGACATGCAGTAGCCAGTATAGCAGGTGCTGAGGCTTACAAATACATGAAGTTTGAAGGAGGAGTGCATCGTGTTCAGCGGGTACCAAAGACAGAAAAACAAGGACGCATTCACACCAGCACGATGACTGTTGCAATATTACCCCAACCTACTGAGGTAATATTTATCTTTTAGTATAACAGACATTACCAGGAGCAGTGATTGTTACCAAGTGTTTTCTGCCTCTCTTGTTATTCTCGCTTAATGACTTTTTTAATCTTAAATTTAAAGTAGGTCATATTTGGTTTTTATTTTTAACAGGGATGAAATAAAGATTTTCTGTCTTTTCTCATAATCCTAATTTCAAGAAAGTCACTGACCATTTACTTGACTATGACTTGAAAATTAACTGTGACTGTCTTGCGTGTTTTGTGGAAAACTACATTTTCTGCGAAGTAACAAAAAACTGAATTGTTTTACCAGGCTCATAGATTACTTCTTTTAGCACTTCCTCTTTCCCATTTTTGTAGTGTCCTCACTTGCCTGTTCTTAAGTATATGGGTAATAATTCAATCTTGCTATATTTGCTTGGTTAAAACCAATGGGCTAAGAATTAAACCTTTGTTTTGATCTTAGTTTCATGCTGACCTAGCAGATTGTCAAAGATGTTACTTCTTCCTGTACTTTCTTGAAATTGTCTTGCTCCTTCCTCACAGAGACTTTTGCTCCACCGCAGAGCGAGAAAAGGGAATATCTTCCATTTTATTTCAAAACTAACTGATCAAGCTCAAATATTGGTTAACTCTGCTGGAAGAGGATGCAGAGCTCTCAGAACAGGGGGAAATTAGTGCTAAGGGATGGTTATACATTAAGTTACTATGTGGCTGATTTCTGGGGTTCCATCGTGATGCATTCCAATCTGATTACCAAGATTTGTTCATATGTTTATAAGAGGATGTGATCTACTACTCATAAATGTTCAGAAGTTTGATCTTGCATGAATGTGCCTTCTAAAATAAACTGTGCATATTTGATATCTGTCTAGAAAGAACACCATAAAATACTTTTTTTTTTTTCTGTCTCCCATGACAGATGAGGCTGCAAATTAGTCCAAAAGATCTACGGATTGAAACAAAGCGAGCTAGTGGAGCTGGAGGCCAGCATGTCAATACCACAGATAGTGCTGTACGGATAGTTCACATTCCAACAGGTGCTGCTTCATTTTTTCCGTAGTACAAGATCTACATTCCAGAACTGCTGTCAGACTTTCTTTTGAAACAAAGGTTATTTTCAAACCTGGGCAACAACAGAGCAGAGGTTTTATATAGTTTTCATGTCTATTCATACTACTCTAAATGCACCACCTTGTGCTCATGCCAGTTTTTAACAGTGAAGACTACTGGCTTCAGTAGGTAAGCTATCCATTTTGCTATTCAAGATGACACTCTAAAAGCATCCAGTTCAGTTTCTATCAAAAAGTTATATTTAAGCTTTCAAATAATGAAAATGACACTGAAAAATGAAGTTGAAATCTAATGATTTGCATCTTCTTGACTAGTCTCCAAAAGAGAGATTGCGCTATTTCTATATTAAAACATTACTCTTTAATTGCGGAGTCTACTCAGGATGCCAGCTCCCATTTGTCTGCTGGCTTCTTTCCCGTAGATGACAGACATAGTTAGGAGGCCCATCCCTATGGCTCAGGTTAGGAAACATAGCAGGGGTAAGATACACCCTCAAACACCACCTGATTTTAGCTGTCATACGGGGGCTTTTTATTGCCATTCGTAAGCCTTTTACTTCCCTTTGAGCAATCCACAACAGCCTTCTTGACTTTCATTGCATTTTAACTTTTCCTCTTCTCTACCACAAACATTACTCAGGCTTTACAGCCTCAGGGTAATCCCAAGTGCTTTTTATCTTCATGAATCCATATTTTTGCCACCCATTTCTTTGTATTTGTTTAAAACAATAATCCATTCTGCACTTTTTGCATCACCTTGGTAAAGCAGAAGATAAGCAGTGGAGAGGATAAAATTCTGTTGACTATATGGTGACAAAAAGATACTCTGGATTAAAAATGCTTTGGATTGCCTGCATGTTTGGATAAAAACACAACAAACTTAAACTAGCAATTGATCTTAGTTTTTGCTGAAGGCTGTTATTAGGGTGTCTTACAGAAATCTTAAAGTGTATTGCAAATTTTTTGCAGTTATACGTGATTTACAGGGGAGTTCATACCTCACATTGTCTCCTGACTTTTTCCTGTTCCACCTTTCCCTTCTTCATTTCTCTGATCTCTCTTCCCTTGAAATTGTCCTGTTACTACTTCTGTTTTTCTCATCCAAAATCTTTTTATAAACCTTCACCATGATCCAAAATGTTGTTTATAAATAAGTCCTTCATAAAGTAATACTATGTAATCTTATAAAATCATCCTCTAATATTACCAGAGCTACTTAATAAATCCAAATAACACCTTAGCTTGTGCTGTATTTCTTCTCCCCGCTCCTTTGTTGGCCTATTTGTTTCTTATCTTTAATTGTGTGTTTTGCGATTGAGAAAGCACACCCTTTTATTTTTTTAAATAAAATAGTCCCCATTTTTTTGGATTCTGATCATATTCTATGCACTCACTATCTCATGTGTTTTACTGTTCCTTAAATGCTATGTTTCCTGGAACTGTGGCCAAAATTTACAAGTATTCAAGGTGTCTTTTATTAGTCAGATCACATCACATATCTTTTATTTCATTATCTATTTGTTGCCCAGGTGAATTAAATTTCCACTGAATTAAATTTCTTGTCTTACAGTTTAAAACACCTATACAACTCAGCCTACACTTATCCCAAAATGTATTATTACTCATTAATAAACCTGGACTTTTACATTCCCGGTCCAAATGTAACAGCCTAATATAACATAATAAAAATTTTCCAGAAATTGCAGAACACTTTTAGTATGTGCTAATCTTAAGTGCTAAATGTCATGATATTTTTGACAGGGATTGTGTCTGAATGTCAGCAAGAAAGATCCCAAATTAAAAACAAAGAGAAGGCTATGCAAATGCTATGTGCTAAACTATACAACGCCAAACTAGAAGAAGAAACCAAAAAGAGAAACAGTGCTCGAAAGATTCAAGTAAGTTTCATTTAGTTGTGATATAATTCTGTACAAACATATGTTTTTAGGGTAACCCCTTTGTTGAACAGCAAGTAGTAAATGGAAATATAGAGCAACAGGAGCCCAGGAAGGACCTACATGAGGCAAAAAAAAGTCATAGAATAATGGAATGGTTTGGGTTGGCAGGGACCTTAAAAATAATCTAGCTCCAACCCTCCTACCATGGAAAGGGATGCCTTCCACTAGGCCACTCTGGAGAACAAAATTTGTCGAGTTCCCAGGCTTTCTAAACAACATTACATTTTATTTCAGCAATAAAGGTCATGTATTAGCCAGACTTAAAATTTCAGTAGTATGTAAATCCTAGAGATCCAGTGAAACAAACTGGATTGCAGCATAAAGAACCAGAATAGTATTAGAAAAAGATGCAGTAAAATTGTTCTTTTGCATGTTTGACAAGAATTACTGCAGCTGTTGAAGTGATCTGAGCACTATGTCACTATAACAAATTTTGTATAGTCATGGGATGAAGAGAAACCTTTTGCTTTATATGCTTAATCAATATTTCATCATTTTTGTAAGATGATGATGAAGATAAACTGATTCTTCTTGTTCAATAGATTGGGACTAAAGGAAGATCAGAGAAGATCAGAACATACAACTTTCCACAGGACCGGATTACAGACCACAGAATAAGCAGATCAGTGCATCATGTTGAGTCTTTCATGCTAGGGGAAGAAATGCTAGAGGAAATGATACAAACTCTGAGAGAGTATGCTGATTATGAATCTCTACTGGAAATTATTTCAGAGAATGAAAAAAAGAATTTCTCCTGAACATTGTTCTTTCTCAGGCCATTACAACAGATGTAGACCTTGGTCTGCAAAGAAGCTTCTTGGAGCACCACCCAGAAAATGGAACTTTTCAGATCGTGAAAAACATCACAACGTGTTTCCTCATTACTATTAAACAGTTTTCATACTTGCTGAGTAAAAGACTTTATTATCTTCATATAAGACATTATTGCTGCAGTCCTTTTGAAAAGTAAATTTGACTGCACCAGAACTAACAGCAGTTTTTAAATTTTTCCTCTGAGAAGATACTGATACACCACTCTCAAAAGGTATGCATGCATTAAAAAAGGAGTTATTTCTAGTTCCAGTTTTCATTGAAACTATAGCTTAACCATCACACATCAGTGTGAAATAGCTTACTTGAGAGAACAAAAAAAATCCTATTTTGTTTGAGTGATTGGAAAAAAGTGGTAAATAAATTACCCCACTGTACCTATCTGCATATTTATTAATCACTTATATGTATCATGGGAGAGGGAGTCAAAGTGTATCTCTGTCATGTTTTCAAGGCCTTCTGGCCCTTATTTATAAACACAAAATAAGTTTAGGAATATCCCTTGTTCCAGAAAAAAAAGCCATGGATGTCAAGTTATGAATCATGTGAATTGGTTTTGGAACAAATGTTTCTGTTCCTGAGTCAGAAATGAAAAGAATTGTTACAATATTGTTCGGCTGATATTTTAGTATCCACTTGACTTCAGTTTCTCCTGTATGGTTTTAATTGATCTCCAAGTCACCGATATTCTAAAGGTTACATGCTATGACCAGCACTTACTCGTTTTGTCTGTTTGTTTAGCAGTGTCTTAAAACATTTGATACCTTTATCAGCTTTGTTTTCTAGTAAACACTGCATGGTAACGAGTGATTAAGTTCCAAATCTTTTAATTTAAGATGCATACATTAACTTCAGATGGAGGACTGTCTGTGTGCATAAAATGAGGCATACATATTTAGTATGTTAGTAAGCATGAGACCTAGGTCTGCATTTACTAGCAGTTTTACAACTCCCAACTGGCACATAAAAAAGTAAAAAGAAACACTGACTTATTTTTTGTGTAAAGTAAGTAAATACTGATTGGAACAGAAACTAGGACTGAAGTCTTTGTTCTTACTAGATCAGTAGTGTAAATGGAAGACTAGAGAGCATTTGTGACAGTCCTACTGACTTGACTTAAACCAAGGGCGTGTTACGCCCAGTGATAGATGGAGTTTGCTGTTCTTTCTCACTTCAGCTTCATATTCCTCCAAACAAGTAAGGGCCGTCAACTGGGCCTACACCCTGGACTACTGCATGAAACTTAGATAACTGTTTAGGTCTTTGTCACCCTAGACGTTCCCAGATGTTCCAGCTTGTAGCCTGTGTCCTGATCCTGCCTCCCTGTTCTCATCTGGCTCTAGAACAAACACTAAATGTGTTGTTGCCTTGCAAGTGACCAGGCTCTGATCAGTGTCCAAAAAAACAGGTATCATGTGGTTCTGGTATGAGGCTGGCAGAGGTATTCCAAACCTGGCATCTGACAATGCTGTACATAGGGGGACTTCACTGTCCTCCTTGGCCTGTCATGGCAAGCTTTACTGTGTAAAGACCTGAAGTCCCCTGCTTGCTCTTTATTAATTGTAATACAAGGGATGTTGTCTCTGCAAACGCAACCTCCTTGAGCTGTGAGCAGATTGCCTTTCCAGCAGTGGTAGGGATCCCTGCACTGGTGTCCAGTCAGCCTAGCTGCCAGTAATGTTCCTGCTCACTCTGCAAGTACTGGTAGCGTTGGTCATATAAAATAAATACAATTCTCTTATGGGGAAGAGCCCAGATCCACCGCCAGACTGGAATCACACGATAGGTCCGGTTGGGAGGGACCACCGTTTGGATGGGTCATTCAGTCCAACCTCCCTGCTTAAGCCTGGTCATCTTAGAGCACATGGCACAGGATTGCATCCGGGCGGTTTTTAAATATCTTCAGTGCGGGAGAGAATCCTTCCCCGGTAGAGGAGCTTTGCACGTTCGGAGCGTGCCAGGGTGATGGGAAGATCCCAGCCGCGTCCTTTTAAAAAAGCAGACGCAGATGCAGCTGGGCGCCAGCCTGCGCTTAGGCGCGTGTCAGTGCCGGGACGCAGCAGCCGCTGGTTTCTT
>VZTH01017158.1:0-33762 GCA_013397815.1 Aleadryas rufinucha | reverse complement strand
GGGCGGGCGGGAGGCGCCGCGCCGCGCTTCTCCCGCCCGCCGGGCCACGCCGTCGGATGGGCATCCCATCGGCGCGTTCCTGCGCGCCCCGCCACTTTAGGGGGAATCCTCCAGAGCGGGGGAAATGGGACACCCCCGAAGGCGGGGGTGCACTTCCCCGGGCCGTGGGGCACGGCGGAGCCGGGACCCGGTCTACCTGCACCGACCCGGGCCATCTTGAGCGCTGGGCGGGAGTAGCCTGACAGTGCCGCGGGGGCCCGCGGCTGAGCCCGCTCCTTCGGGGGTCGGGGCGGGCCCTGGTGCACCGAAACGTGATGGGGGGATATTTTCCAGTTCATCAGAATTTCAGCCCAAAAGCTTCTCTGCTCGTTCGCAAGGAAACGGGGAAGGGGAGGAGGAGGCTTAGGAAGGGCTTGCATCTCTTCCCCCAACTCACACGATACAAAGCCATAAGCCTATTTGCTCCTTTCTCCCACCAAACGTAGGTACAAAGAAGGAACTTTTTCTCTAAATCTTTCATGGAACGCATTTTTCTCATGTCTTTTTCCAAGACTGCTGGAAGTGCTCAAATCATTTAAAATTCTTACTCAAATGGGGAATCTTCTATTTCCTACGGATTGCAAAGCATGTTGAAAATTATTTTCCCTTTAGATTTAACAGGGAAGAGATGGCCTCCTTCTCCCCTTCAGCCCTCGCCCATCCCCCCACAATTGTTAATATAGATAGCACCACATTTCGTGGGGGAGGGGAATGAAACAGCAAGAAAAGCTCAATTTCCCTATGATATCTTTCGACCTTCCACCCTCTTAAAATCATGCTTGTAAGTAACCTTTCTTTCACTGACCATTGTTTAAGGATGGTCACTTTTCTTTGTAATTTACATACACATGTGAGCGCTCAAGTCTTTCCTGTGCCACCCAGCCTCCTCCCTTTTCAAAAATGCCAGATATCTGGCTACAGCAGCAGCATTGCCTCTGGTCTTGGACGCAAGCTTCAGGCTTCCCTGGCCTTCACAGGCCTGCGGTCACTCATGGACCCTCTGCCACTGGTGTCCCTTGCAGGCACCTCAAGTGTCTTGAATGTGTTGCTGCCTTTAGGGAAGGAAGTGGAAGCACTGGTGTGTCTCATATATGCTGGTGAAATGGTGACCAAGTAAATCACCCAGTCAGTTTTCTTGCCCTAGTTATATGCAGCATGAAACTCTAGTTTTTGAGAAGATCTTACACAGATTTAATTAGTGGCCGTTCAAATCCTTAGTTCCACTAGTTGTATTTTAGACACTAGAGGGTGAGTTAGATAAAAGCAAAAAATTCATAATGCAGAAGGGAAGAGTCTTTGGTAGAGTCTTTATAAGAAAAAGAATTTGTGATCTAGTTTATGCTATGTTTTAATACTGCCCTTGTTGTTTCTTGCAGGATACAAACAACAAAATTAAATCAAACCTAAACCACTCTTGCAAAATGAAGCGTGATTTTGATTGTACGTCTCTTCATGCTGGGTTTGCACCATTGAAATGTGCTGTGGAGAAAACAAGGCTGGAAAAATCCTGCCCCTTGAATTATGAGGAAGGCTTTTGTAAAAGCTGTGCAGAAGAACACCAGAAAATACTCCTTAGTGACTCATACCATGCAGCCACCAGAAATCTAGATCTTGAAGATGGAGAAAGACCCATACATAACAAAGAAAACAACCAAGTAACCCAGAGACTTGATGAATGCATTAGTGAAATGGAGGCAATGGAAAGCAGTAAACTACATGAGGACAGCGGTTATTCCTCTATATTAAGTACTCCGTATGCGGATGCAATAGAACACGAGGATAGTTTACCTTTGGCTGGGAATCTCTGTGGCACACCAAAACATTGTCTCATGAAGAACCAAAATGAAGAACAGTTTTCAAATAAGACACTATTACCAGTAATCCATTATGAAGAAGTGATTTGCTCAACTTTGAAAAAAAGTGGTAAAAGAAATCTCAAGTCTTGGGCTGCTGTAGACAGAATTGTTTCTAGGGGAAAAATTGAACTTTGTAACTTAATTGGAAAGAAAATGGGGCTGGATAGAATAGACATTCTTGCTGAACTCTTCCAAAAGAACCTGAAGCATATATTAGCAAACATTTTAAGGCATCTCAGCGAGATGGATTTAGTAAAGTAAGTATATTGATGTCATTGTATTTCACTGGGAAAGGAAAAAACCTAATCAGATGCCTTAATGCTTTATATATGGGGCTTGCGACGTTTACTCATTTTTTAGTATGTGTTAATATAGTAAAACATGAACTGACAATGTAAGCTATGATACATATGTAGAATGTGTCTTTTCTCTAGAAGGCGAATTAAAGACTACAACTGTGCACATAGTCTATCTTTACATAGACAAAAAGAGATTACAGTTATTCTTGCTATTAAATAAATCCCTTTTCTAGGAGGCAACTGATATATTTGTACTGTTGTTGCAGTTTTGCCAAAGTCAGCACAACGTGGCAGAAGATTCTACAAGAAGATAAATGGATTTTCCAAATGTATAGCAGAGCTGTGAAAAACCTTTCTGTAAGTTTCTGCACTGAACCCTCAGTGGTTTTCTGCTGTTTCAGGTCTCCTCCTAGTCTTAAGAGATCACAGAAGAGTTTCTTAGACACTGGAGTGTCTGAGTTTGTCCTGTTAGGATGCCCTGTCTCAAGTGTTGCTAGTTACATCAGTGTCTTTGGGGACCCCGAGGAAGGTTGCCTGAGAAGGTGACCCAAGGAGGGATGCAGATGTTCTTAAGAGCTTCCACATGTCCTGTGTTACAAAGACAGGAAGGAGAGAGTCATTGCCAGCACAGCCCACTGGGCAAGCCCTAGAGGCTCCCAGCAGAGGCTTGCTTGCTTCAGCATCTCCAGTGATCCAGAAGGGAGAGAGACTGAGATAAATCACTCAGCTGGCTCTGTGAATCAGGTTCTCTGTTTATAGTAGTAGTCCCTGAAGTCCACCATGCCTGCTATGGAAAACTGAAAAGCTTTTTGCGCTATGAGCTATTCCTAATTCCTCTTTGTCCTATGAAATAAAAATACTAGATCCATTCACACTAGCCTCGCATTTAATCAAGTCAGGACTCTTAAAACACTAGGAGTGTTTTTCCTTCTTGAGAGATAGAGAGACAGACAACAAATACTTAGGATCTGCCACAGGATGAGGTTGTCAACCAGTTTGAGTTTTATGTAGTATTTTACAGGGCTGTTGGGGTGAAACATTTGTACACCAATGAATATTCATCCCATAAAGTTTAATTTCTTCCATTATGTTGTATGTTTTTGTTTAAGTTAAACTGGAAAATTGGTGGGTGGAGTTTTTTTCACAAAGAAAGCTTCAAGCATTCCTGTTCACCATAAAGAATGGGAAGTACTGATTTTTGCTTTAAAAAATTATGATGAATAGGTTACATGCTCTGCCTAAATAATTGTGTTAATATGAAAGTAGTATTACATAATACAAGATGGTTGGTTTTGAACCAGGAACTAGGGAGTTCTATGCATTTATAACAAGTGACTCTGAAAGTTATGGTAAAATCAGTAACTCCTTAGTGTGATGTTTTGTTATTGGAAACCTGGAGGAAGAGTCAAAAATTACTTGTTGACTTCTATTAAACAAAAAACACAGTATCAGGTAAGTTCTCTTCTCAATTTTAAGTCTTTGTTTTTCTTTTCATCAGAACGTCACTAAGGCACCAGAGCATGCTGCAACAAGAGAGTACGTTCTCTGCAGAGTGTCCTTAGCCTCCATTCAGAAAGCAGCCCCACCAAAAAACTTGAACAAAAAAACCACCAGATCCAAAGCATCTAAGAATCACAGCAGGCTCACTGAGTTTTCTGAGGTAACTGGTGATTTCCATTCATTTTTAATTTCTCACATGTTTTCTGGAAAACAAACACCTTGTAAAGCGTATTTTTGAAAGTAGCATCTCCAATTTCAAGTGCTTGTAATTCTTATTAGTATGGCTGCCAAATTTTGCTTAGTGCACCTATTTTAGGACAATGTCAGAAGCTAAGTGGAGAATATTGATATACTGGGATGTTCTACATCCTTTTTTTTCCTTCTTAGGAATTTCATGGAGTGATTTTTTTTTTTTTTTTGGCTTGAATTTTGTCTTGGTCAGATATGAAAAAATTTAGTAATTTCCTGTTAATTTCCATGGGTTTATAACAAATCACATGTTTTCCAGGCAAGCAATATCGGAAAAACCGTCAATTTTACTTCAAAACTGGGGGACAATTTAAAAAAAAAAAAAAGACCAAAGATTTAATAATTCTTAATTCCAATTTTTTAAAAAATAAGCAATGCATATTTCTTTTAATCATTTTATCAGGTTTTTTGCCAACCAATTACCTAGCATTAAAATGACTTTTTTAGCTACATGTTAATAGTGTGTCACACACTTGGAGTTGTCAGTAACTGCCAACAGCCTGTTTCTCTCCACCTTGTTATTTTTCTTAAGTTGTCTTTTTTTTCCCACGTACTTGCAATGTAGACCTGCACCTATATCTTTAGACTTTAAAAAATGCTCAATGAAAGTTATTGCTTGTTAATAAGCAAAAGACTTTCCTAACTAGAAAAAGGTTTTATCCTCAAGTTCAAAAGTCTTATTCTGCAAATTGGTGCAATAAGAGAAGAAGATAAAAAGTCATTGGAAACTATGATCAAGATGCTGTAGTATTATTATATAGGACTTTGTTAGCACTAGGAATGTAAAAGTACAGCTGTTCAGTAGCAGTCTAAAACTTTATTCCTGTTATATGTCTATCTGACATATATATATGTTATATGTCTATCCACATATCCTTGAATGAGGTTTGGAAGATTTAGGAAGGCTGTTTTTCTTACTGCTTTTGATTTAGCCTGTCCTTTAACTTTTAAATTTTAAGAATACAAAATTGGCTACCTCTATTCCAGTACAAAATACCTGCAATTATAGACTGATTATTCCTGTTCAGTCTTCATCAGAACTTGATGCAACAAGAATTAGGCTAAATTTTTAATTTATCTCTCTACATTAGGAGAAGTTATAGTATGTTTTGTGACACTTACTTAGATAATATCAGGAAGTGTTTGGAGAGTGTATTTACCCTGCTCATGATTTTGTGTGTGCTTTTTCCAACAGGCTGCCAGGAACTTGAAAAACACTGAAAGCCTTAAAGCCTGCCATCGCTGTGGCTCACCTGCCAAGTATGACTCCTACCTCCAAAGAGCAACGTGCAATCGTGAAAGTTGTGGCTTTGACTTTTGCACTAAGTGCATGTGCAGCTACCACAGCTCCAGTGACTGTGTGAGCAGCAAACCAGTGAAACACAACTCTACAGCAGGGCCGCTTCCTGGGACTAAGAAAAGCAAACAGAATCTAAGGAGATTGTGATCCGTCCCTCCCAATACAAACTGGCAAATGTCCCATATAAGTTTTTTTAATCATCCACAAAAGAGAATTCTTTCTGCTATTCTATATTCATAAAAATGGTTAATTCTGTTATTCCTCTGTACTATTTAATCATCCTTTTCAGAAGGGTTTTAAAAGCATTTCTAGTGCTGTAAAATGAGGTGAGTGAAGCCCCTTTTAATGTGAAGATATGAGGGAGACTAGATTTTATGATTTTTCAAAGCTTTGACTTTGATTTTAAAATGTCGACATTCATAATACCATTTTCTCTGATGGTTTCTCTTCTGTGAATCTTAAATTGCTCTTTCTCTTCCTTCATTTCTTCTTTCAGAAAGTGCAGGTTTCCTTGAACCTTTTCCAAGTTTAAAAAAAAAAAGTACTGTATGTTGGCAATACTGCTAAAAAATACTTTGACTTTTTTTTGAAAACATAAGCTAATTTTAATATTTGTATATATTTGTAAATATTATTCATATTTGTCTTGTAAATGTGAAAATAAATGACTATTCTCAACAACTTGGTTGGTAAATCTGGCCTTCCTATTTATCATCCTAAAACATTGTTTCTCATGCTCTCTTTGCAGGTTTTCTAGTATGTGCTTCTTAAAATTGTTGATTTAACAAAGTGCAAGTCCTCCTGGGTTTGTGTAAAACGTACTGAAACCATTGTCATGCTGTATTCTTGCAGCTTACCTAAAGGCTCTTAGCAGTAATTGCCAATAGTGTCAAAAGTGCCAGCACTTCCTTTTCATTTCAATGGAAATTTTTCTATTGGCTGAATTTATGCTGCTGTTGCAGAACTAGCTCACTGTCAGTAAAATACTCCTGATCCCACAGTAAAAAAAAGGAAACTTTCAAGAAATAGACTAATAATTTTGTGGAATTATCTGGGGTGGTTTTTTTCCCTGTTGGTAAGTAACAGACTGGGAGGACGGCACTGTAGGTCCTTCTTCTTGAGCTATAGTGCATGTAGTGACAGGACAAGTGGGAATGGCTTCAAAGTTAGGAGAGAGTAGGTTTAGATTAGATATTAGGAAAAAAATTTTTACCATGAGGATGGTGAGACACTGAAACATGTTTTCTAGAGAAATTGCGGATGCCCAACTCTGGAAGTGTTTATGGAGCTCTATGCAACCTGGTCTAATGAAAGGTATCTCTGTCTGCAGTGGAGGAGTTGGAATGAGAGAGTGAGGATGATGGGTGTTACTACTAGTAGGTGCCCCAACCAGTGCTGAGGAGAGTGATTTATGTGCCGAAGGTGTGAAAGTCGTAGATGCAGATTGTTGTTAATGTCTCTGCTGAGCCTGTCTTGGACCTGCCTTTGCTATGCAATCGATGTGAGTCATACCTACGGCACGAGCACAGCACTTGCCAGATGGAGATCAGTACTCCTCAGGTACTGCAGCTGTTGTCAAAAACCACTTTCAAACTCAGCAGTTGGAAGCCCCAATGACTTTGCAGGAATGTGATAAGCTTCTTACCCACACTGCATACGCCTTTCAGATCTACAGAGGGTGATAAATACCTACAGGCTGCCAGAGTCTCCTGCCTGGCTGGTGCAAGTACAGATTTCTTCCAGTTATTTACTTATCTCTAGGAATGGCTCTGCCTGGTAAGGAAGGGTGGGACGTTTCTCTGCTCTGTAAATTGCTGTGTCTAGCAGCTGTTCCCCCCAGTTTGAACAGCTGTGAAGACAGATTATTCCTTAACTTCATTCTAATCCTAACTGGGAGACAGGCAGAGGTAAGCATTTAGGACTTTCTGAAATCAATATTGAGTATCTGCGTTTTGCAGCTCTTCTTTCTTGCACTTTATTATGCTGTCCTGAAAAACCCAAGGAGCTGCTCGAGGTGCTTACACCTTTCTGCAAATCATTAAAGGCAACTTCAGCTCTCACCACAGCAAGGAGCAAAGCTGAAGAGAAGTGCCTGATAGTGATGATAGAATCACCTGCATAAACAGGGACAAGTTTGGATGCACTTACCAGCTTAATATATCCTCCAGAAGGAGCCTTTGTGCTCTGAGGACTGTGGGACATGTAAGAACCAAAACAGGAAAAGAACAACCGTCTTACTTCAACTCTGCAACTGCTGGCACCTTAGCCCAGATGGTCACCTTGGAGCCTAATTTCTAAAATGTGGCAAAACTGCTGCATGTACCAGATATGCTCTCACTAGCCAAAAGTTTCACTGCAAGGAAGCAAAATTTTAGCATGTTGAATGGGTTTTTTTCTTTTTTTAAAAAAACTGTAAAAGTCATAGCTCTGTCAGTGACCACTCTCAAAAATGTTCTGTTTATTTAGCTGTAAAAGATAAAGTCTGTCCTGACTCGGGGAGTTTAAAAAGAAGGGATCTAGACTAAGATTCTAAATAAGAATTCCCTTCCCACCTCCCAAAGCCAAGGACTGACAGCCCTTTTGAGAAAATTATGCTTCAGTACAGAAATTTTTTTTAAAATGAAATTGTTCTGGAAAGGGAAAACCACAAGATGGTGCTCTTGTCTCACTCACTGCGTGAAGCCGGCTTCATTGAGTTCCTTTTGCAGTGGGCACGGAGAGTGTATTCCCTCCACCTCTGCTAACTGTAGCTGTAGATCTAGTTACTGCAGGCACGAGGAATCAGATTAAAACTGCAACCAAAGGAACAGAACCCAAACCTTGAATTTAATTACTGATTTTAACATTTGTTTCGAACGTATTTGTGTAGGATATGTACACATTTGCTAAACTTAAAACTATACAGGTGCCTTTCATAAAAGCTTTGTTGTGCTGCAAAATACACGTGCCTTCTTCAAGGAGTGATTAACTGCCCTAAACACGACATTTACTTTGCCCACCTTGTGCCCTCATAGTGACAACTGGAGAGCTAAGTCACCACTCCTAAGTAGTGGGTGCAAGATGTCCTGTGAAGCCATCAGAGCAGGTTTGGAGCAAGCAGCAAACAGAGCTTTGCCTGGGATTGGACATGGTGTTCCTGATTGATGGAGGTTTGGTGAACACCTCAGCAGCACAACAGCTGTGGTGCCACCTTGATGTGTCTTCTGGCAGGAGTTAATTGTGCCAGCTTGCAAGGAATCTAACAGAGATAGCATGCATGTGTCACTTCTTGTAGAGTGCCTCCACTGTGTTTAGGAAGGGCTGGCATCTTGAGATGAAATGTCATTACCTGAATGCAAGGATGGACCAGGCCATTACTGTGATAGATACTTGATTTTGGAAGACGTTTGCCATGATTAAAAGATCTCCCTTCTAACATATTTGAAATTTGGAGTAGAGGATGAGGAGTTACAGAGATCGACAACTCCTGGATTGTCAGTCTTTACCTAAGGGTGTACAAATTATCAGGTCCACTCAATTTTAGTACAACCTTGTCAGAATGGTTTCTCCTCTGAAGTAGTACAGGGAAATTTAAGGATAAAAGTCAAAACAGAGTGCTGATATTCCCAGCGCAAAATAAAAGCAGTTAGGTTCTATGAGCCTGCTGGCACATGCAGAAATAGTTGCAAGATTCAGATGATAGAACAGATGTTGTGGCCACTGAGATGCTTCAGCAGCAGCTGATGTTTTGTCCCTTAAGGTTTAATATTATTCTGCTTTTTGCATCCAGAGCTGCCCTCCCAGTACCTCAGTCCACTATTCTGTCTGCAGCCTTCAGCCAGCTGCAGTGTCAGGGCCAGCCCATGGCCTGAAGAGCAGCCCGGAGGATGTCTTCTGGCCATGCAGGTGCATGGCTGGGAAGAGGGAGGGAGCCCTGCCTCTCCACTGCCCTATTTCTCACCTCATAAATGCTAGCTTTTGGGAGTTGCCAATAGTACTGTTGCCTTTGGCTGATGTACATGCACCAGGACAGGGCCGAAAAACAAAGGCTTCTGGGCATTTGATGTTTCCTTGTAACCAGACAATTACTTTAATGGTACATACTGGTTTGGTGTTTAAAAACCTCTGTGGCTTCCTCAGGCCCCCAAGTCAGACTCACACTGAGAGGGTCAGGGGTGTCTCTAACTTAAAGTATTTGCTGTGGGCATGTAAAGGCTAGGCAGCCCCCGGCTGCTGGCAGAAGGACTGGACTCAGGAGACACTCCTGCATGCTTCAGGAGGAGGTATGGCTCTTCCAGGGCTAACGCATGGCAGCTACAGCTTCACACGAGGTACTTGGGATGAGTACAGCTGTGGTGGCCACCACCTCCCAAAACTCCCCTCTGCTTTCTGCCCTTGCCAGCTCTGTGCCCACCAGAGAGCGCAGTGCCCCTGCTCAGCAGGGATGAAGGCTGCTTCCAGAGGCTCCACTGGAGCTGGCTGATGCATGAATCATAATGCAAACATGATGACACAAGAGCTCTGAGACTTACCCCTTGTGTTTAGTGTCCTTTTCTGAGGGTCTACCTTGGCTCAGTTAATTACATTGTACAACAGATTTTTGTTAGTCATATGTAGATCTAATTTTCAAGATTGTCCCTGGGTACTAAATTAGCAGAGAAAACATCAACTGCAATTTGCTTACATACTTTAAACACCAGCTGCTTGTAAAAATGCGTATGATGTTTTTAAATTAAAAAGCTCTGTGTTGCCTTAAAAAATACTTGCAACAGGTAGCATAAAAATACATTTACTCTCTGCAACATATTTGCTTATGTACCCATAGATACAGAATCTTTGTGCCAGTAGGAAATCCAGAAAGTTTGAGTTGCTTCATGTCTCTTTCTTTCTTTATGGCACATTGTGGTTGTGTGAAAAATTGTGATGCTAAACTGTAGTAGGAAGAGGCCTCTGAAGCAGGGCAAAAATTACCATGTAAGCTGTCATATGTTTAAGGTAAGTAAATCAGTAGGAATACTACAGGACGTCCAATCTCACTGTGTATATTTTAGTAATGGTTTCGGCAAAGTAAGCAGTTCTCATTTGTTCTGACCTCCTCATCTCTATGAAATAGCAGTTATATCCTCAGTATTTGTACTTGATATGCAAAAGTAAAATATATAAAATAAGACGTCTCGATGTCCTACACCACTACCACAGCCCCACCACTCTGCCGTGAATTAACCATGTAGTAGATAGAAAGTAAACTTCTTAGTATTTCTATTTATACTCTCAGCGTGCTAATACTCACAGAGTTATTCTCTTGTCAGTACTGATAATCTTCACTCTTCTCAACACTCTTGTAAATAGTCAGCCTGAAGGCTGACTTTCTTAAAAAGATTAAGACAACTCTTTTACTGTTTAGCATATCAGAACAGAAGACATATTCTTTCTTTGGAGTTACGATCAAGAGCAAAGTTTTCACTGTTCATACAGAACCCTTTATCCTCACTATAGCAAGGTTTTCACAAAGTTTCTGGTGTAGATGGTAATGCAATATATTGCATCATATTTACATGCCAGTCTCAAATATGTTTAAAATTCTTTCAGATTTCCTATGCATACACATCGACACTAAAGCAAATTAAATGCCTTTTTTGCACTTATTTTACTGCATATCAATTTCTTAAATTCTGGTGATCAGAATCAAAGGCACCGGTTGTGCACATTTTAGAAAGATTTGTATTTTGTGTTACCTGGTGCTCAAACAAGTAATGAAACTTCTGGGAATGCAAGGGGTTGTCTACGTAAGAAAGATTACTGGTTTAATTCATTAATGTTTGAAACTGGGTTACTTATATTGATGAAATAATATATAGAGAGA
Source organism: Aleadryas rufinucha (assembly GCA_013397815.1). NCBI lineage: Eukaryota > Metazoa > Chordata > Aves > Passeriformes > Aleadryas > Aleadryas rufinucha. The sequence goes on along the minus strand of VZTH01017158.1, from coordinate 22,677 downwards.
TGCAGATATAGATATACAAAAGATGTTGTATGAAATTATAATACTAGGCTCAGCTCATACCTCAAACACCTTTAAGACCAAGTGATGACCAGAGGTAACAAATAGCTTTATTTTTCTTTCAGATATGAAATTCACCTTTTGAAGCAACTTCTTACTGCAGATAAGTGATGTACACTTATACAGCCCTCCTAAGTCTACATCACATATTCATTGCTTATGCAGCTGATAAAACCAGAAATTTATGCTCCTGTAAAGAACCAGGATAAGCATTTTTCTCTGCTAACTGAGCTGAAATAGTTGTCATTCCAAGTGAAAATACCAGTGACTTGACCAGTGGATTAGGCTTCCAAAGTTTAACAGATGTTAATTATGGAGAGGATGGTAGAGGGTAAATATTGCTTTTCCTTTTCTATCTTTTCTGAATAAATTAAGTATATGATTTAATATGGGTTTACAAGGACTATAAGCTAAAAAGAAACAGCCACCAGCTATATTACTATTTATTTCTGTTCCTTTGATCTTAAATTAGTAGATTTTTTTCAGAGATATCATTAAATAAAATTGTAAAGTTCAAAAATATTTCTGAATGTTGTCATTGCCATATGAACAGAAATTCTTTCTTACAAACCAACCTTTTTGTTCAGGGAATAAGATTCTCCTATTCCAGAGTTATCTGGGTACTTAACTCCAGTAATTGTTCACAGAAAATTTACTCAATTTCAAAACAAAATACGTTACACTCAGAAATTAGAAAGTCTCTGTAAACTGTCATGCTAGGACCTAGTTGCAAGTACAGATGTTATACAATAATTTTTTTGAAGTACTGAATTTAATTGCAGAATTTTAGACATATTTTTGTCCCTTTTTCAAAATGTTAAGTGTGTTTTATTAAAGCTTTTTTTTTAAATTTCTAACCTTATTAAAATGTATAAAGAACATGAAAGACAACTGCAGGTATATATTTTTATCTGATAAGCTGCATTTTTGAACGGGGTTTTAGCCTCTTTTTTGGCTTTTTCATTACCTCAGGCCCTTTCAGAGAAAGGGAGAGACAAACATTATGCCAGCTCTTTGTTCTGTCTTTCACTTTTACTAGCATTTAACAGAAATTTCTGTGGGAACTATGCTGAAAAGACATCAGTTGTATACACTTGTGAACAGCAAATTGTGAAAGTATGAAAAATAAAATATGTATGTCTTGTCTTTGTTTCTAATGAAAAACATACAAACTAGAAATATTGTAATTTGGCTTTCTGTTTGTAATCCAGCTTCCTAGGGTTATAGGGGAAATACATGGTTATTGTTTATTATACAGTTTAGAATAGTTGGGGAAATGTTTAATCCAGTATGATAAATGGTATTTGCTTAAAAATATCAGATTTTAAACTGGTGTGTAAGTGAAAGTAGGGTGTTCCCTTTTAGGCCACCACAAGTATCACACTTTGCTGGTGGCGAGCCATACACTTGGTAGAAAAAGTTTGAAGGATTAGAAATTAAAAGAAATCAGCAAATATTTTGGTTACCATCTCTAAGACTTGTTCAAAGCCAGAAAGAAAGCACATTGTTTTAAAAATTAACATGGCAGGCAACGTGATCGAAAGGGCTTGTCCTTAAGCTTGCCCTTAAGGGCATGAAAGGAGCTCAATACAGGATTGTGATACACAGCCTACAGGCAAGAAATTGATCCATAAATCTTTGTAAATTAAGCCAGTATTTGTGTTACTGAAAAATGGATTTCATCTGCTGGTGAACTCAGAACACTCATAGGCACGATATATCCTTTGTATGAGCTTGGTTTAGAGATGCTGCTGGATTGTATTAGAAGCTGCTGCAAAATTGACACAAAAACCATACTGAATGTATTTTCAATGTCCTTCTAATCTCCATGTGTTTTGCAGGTAATAAATGTTAACTCTGAAGAGGATGAAAAAGCATTGTGATCATTTTTGTGTTAAACCTCTGTTAGCATGACTTAATTTTAAATTCAGAGTAGTAGTAGCATGTAGTTTTTTATTTATGCTAAAAATTAAGCCCCATGAAAAGAACCTAGAATATATACATTGGGAGATCTAAGAGATCATAGAATTTAGTCCAGAGAGTACAGGACTTGTCTATAATGAGACTTTATTGTCTTCTTTATATGTGCAGTGTAATTTCAAATTTGTTGATTTAAATTTGTTGATTGTAAAAATTACAATTTTAATGTAGTCATCTGCTTAGTATTTCTTGGTTTTCATCACCTTATTCTTGCAATGCTGATGACAAATTTCAATACTTTTCAGAATATTTTACTATCTTTCAAGCTAAGACTATCTGAGTCAGCAGACTCAATCTCTCACAAGGTCATCTTACACAATGACCACTGGGGAACAGCTCCAAAAGAACAAAACTTATTTCCAACAGCAGAGAAAAGTTTTAGTAAAGCTTTCTGCATCCCAGAGAATTCATAAATGATGAAATAGAACAAAAGTTGCCATCTGGAAGCTTAGTATTTATTACTTGGAATCTGTCAGTGTAATGTCCACATCATGAATGCTTGTGGCTTTAAATATAGTACGGCTTGAAGGGGGCCTGAGTCAAAGTCTGGTCCCTCCTTAACTAGTAAGTACTTGTCCAAGAGATTCTTTTTGCATATAAAACTAGTCCTCAGATATCTCTTTTGCCTCCAGTATGAGTATGTAACGAGGGTGTGCCTGTAGAGCCTTTCTCTTTTTATTTTTCCAGACTTGTGATTTCTCTGCCCATGCTCTGAACCAGCAGGTAGCATGACAGGTTCTATCCAAAACCAGGCATGCAACTGAGTTAGCACCATCCTGAATGCAGGCCGGTGAGTTCAGGACTGCCCCTTGGCTTTGCTATTTACACTGGTATGACACAGTGATGCCCATGGGCACGGGTATCATGTGCACCCCATTTCTCTCCTGTCCCATCATTCACACAAGCAGGTACTGCATACACAAGTCTCCTGCTCTCAGCTTACAGCACTCTACCACACAGAGCTCACAGCGGGAACACTGAAAATCATTTACTCTTATTTTAACCAAAGACAAGGTTGTGGAAGACTTGGTTTTCCTCTTGGACAGAATCACGTTCAGAGCAAACAAGAGGTGAGTTTGTAAAGAACATTTTAAGTACTTTTGTACTCCCCCATTTGTGGTCAGCCAGAGGCAGATGGGAACAGGCTGGCAGGGAGTGGTGCTGTTTTCCAACACTGTGTAAACATTCCCCCAGTAGTGCTTCCCTGCTCAGGCTGCTTCCTCCCTAGCAGCACGGGAAGTTGCAACCACCCGCCTTCATACCATTGGAACCATGGTGTCCACCTCATCTCCTGAAGCAGCTGGAGACTACACTTTTAAGTTTTAAAATACTTAGTATGGATAATATATTAAAAAAAAAATAAAGAGCGGTTTTTTTACCTGCTTTCTGAATGGATGTGAAACAAGCAGGTGAAAGCACATGCACATGCAATTCTTGATCTTTGAGTGGGGCAGTTTGTACTCTGTGAGTTCCTTGGGGAAGCTCTCACTGCTACAAACTGACAGAAATCATTACACTAACACAGTGATACTTTTCTTTCCTGCTGCAAGATTGGCTATAAAAAGCGTGAGAGCTCATGCCATCAGTGCCACCCTACATCCTTGGTACTAAACTTGGCCATGATTTCAAGTTTGCTATCATGTTAATCTTTCTGTGGTGCCAACAACCATACCAGTACCCACACATTCCTCTAAAGTTAGGATCCTCTATAAAAGAGGAGGAAGGCAAAGGTCACAAAACAAAGTTAGTGGCAAAGATTTTTTTCCTTTCATTAGATATTTGTCATGCATTATGTTTTTGATTCCTATTTTACCATAAATTGCAGCACAGCGTTCCTACATTGCTGATTATCATTAATTTCCAAAAGTAATGTCACAAAAATATCAGAGTTCAACACAAGATAATACAATTGAATTTATCTGTTTATTGATGCATTCATGAGTGTTGTTTAGAACACACATATTTCTTGAATTACTACCTTGTTTTATATTCAGTGCTGTTTAGTTTTAAATATTACTTCACTGAAGTGATTTCTAATTCTTTCTGTTCCTAGTGTTTCCTATCTTATTAAAAATGTAAAGCCATCTCTCTGTGTACAGACTTGCAGGCATGATGATTTGGATTCAAAGTTAATGAATCTTCCTCTTAATTTTAACCCCTGAATATAGCCATGACCTTCTCCTCCTACACTGTTGAATTATAATGAGGTCGGGGGTGGTTTAATCTATTGATCCTGTTGTCCATGACAACAGTGCTACATTACTAATTGCAGACACAAACTACATGTGCATATTCATCCCTTACTTCAAGAAGAGATACTTTTCAATCTTTATGTAATAGAGCCATGCTCGGCATCTAATTATCCCAGCTTAGGCTTTCTAAAGAGAGTATGTTCTTAATTTGTCATGGAATACTAACCGTAAGAGCAATATATATTGCACTACAAGGCATTCACAACATAGCTGGTTTTTAGGCATGAAATGTATGATGAGTATGTTACAGAGGTTTAAGAAAATATTGGGTATCTTACTGGGTATCTGCTGAGCATGGTTAGAGTCCCAGGACTCAGTCCTGATTTGTAAGATGCACTTTAGTTTAAAGGCCATTCAGTGGTGTTCAGATGAATTCTTTTGCTTTGCAATATGAGTGGGTTTAGAGCATATCCACAGCTATAAGCTGGAAAAAGAAAAGTGTCCAGAAATGTTTACAGTAACTGAGGCTAACTAGTACAGAACAGCCCATGCCTGTGCTAATGAATCCCCTGTGCCTCCAAAAGAGGTAGACTATGTGCATGTGACCTCTTTGTGGCAATGTCCATTCAATGTTAACTTTTGGATAGTACCCAGCAATTATTTGGGAAAAAAGTTAGTTGGTACAGGCTAACGGCACGGCTCTAGCACTAGAAGATAGAGGATTCCTATGCTCAGGTAAGTCCTCAGGTAACTTATAATTTGCCTGCATAGAGACAGCCACAGTGGACCAGCTAAGCTGCTGTAACATCATCAGCTGAGGTTTTAGAATACAGAATAGTCTTTACTGAAACTATGTCATTTTAAAAGTGATTGGAATTTGGCCCACATTCTTAGTAATATTTATGGCAGAGATATAATTTGTTGGGTAACAATCGGTTCACATTCAGATCTCTAACCAAAGGGGTAAATTTCAGGGAAATCTCTGGAATCTAAGCAGGTCAATGGAGAGAATACCAGGTTGAGGTGCTAAGACATCTCCTGGCTGTCTGTGTCAAACTGCCTCATCTTATTCCTGTTTCCAGTTGTGGAAGGCTGGCAGCTCTCAAAGCAGGAACCTTTTGCAGTCCCCTGGAGGGGTCAGAGATAAGCAACCTTCTTCGTGGTTACGGCGGGATCCCAAAACGCCTTGTTTCTTCATGGTAGTAGCCTGTACCCCGTTGGCTAACTGGCTTCTACCCCGCCCCCTACCCTCCCCATAAAAAAACACCCTCTTCTGCCACGGACCCAGGGAGCCTTCGTCCCTGCCCCCCCCCCCGCAGGGTGGTTGGACAATAAAGGCTACCTCTGCGGAACTGCCATACGAGGCTCCTGTCTCTCTGTCCCCTAGTTTGCCTGGGGGGATTTCACAAAGAGCTGGATCACAAGAGCTGAAATCACTTGTAGCAGAGAAATTGCTACACTTGCTGAAATCGTCCGTCACCAGGGAGATTCGCCTGCACCCCTGGAAGGGTTGCTCCCTGCGGGACGCTCTCTCTAGGAAGGTTGCAGCAGACCGGTGCGGACCAGTGCCCGGACCCCCTACGACATCCAGCTACTGAATCCTGTTTAAGAGACAAGTAAAAACGCACTGATGTTGTAAGAAATGTGTTCAGCTTCTGTTGTTTCCCAAAGGACAGTATACCTATTAGATAGATAGATAGATAGATAGATAGATAGATAGATAGATAGATAGATAGATACAGACTGCAGGAACTTAAAAACCAATTATAGCAAATAAATTACCATGCATGTATAGATCTGACCGCCTTTCAGGAAAGAAGCAGATCCCTAAAAATTCCATGGAAGAAAAGTGCAGGAATGATACATATCGTCAGATAACTGAGCTAAATTGAAGGGTCTCTGTTCTGTTTTGCCCCAGGAACATGGAAAGGAAGGGTTTTGTCCTGTCCTGGAAGAAGTAAACAGAGAGGTAAAGAGGCCTGTGTACAGTAATAGGAGGGCAGGGGAAAAAGGCTTCCAGTCCTGAGCAATGTCAAGCAAGTGGAGAGAAAGACATTTTTTCTGAAATTCCTGCAGCAGGTTAGGAAGAAGAGAGATGGCTGAAAGCTGAAACTATGGGTCAACTTCCTGACCTTCTTGCACTAGCTATGCCTGAGTATAACCTGCAAAATCCAGCAAGTTAAGATATTGGCTGATAACACACAGACTCTGCATGTGAAAACAGCACATAGATTCCATGTCAGCCGAAGATTCCTTAGGATTTACCTCTCAGATGAAGCCTGTAATTTATGTTTGGTGAGACAGATCTTTCAGCTGTTGTAAATCAAAACACCTACATGATTCACAGCATATGAGGCTCTAGTCCAAATTGTGTATAGATCATTTCTGTTGTACTGTAAGGATTATAGGGCTTGTTTTTCTTGCAAATTCTGTGAGCATAACTTTGGAATAACTGCAGTGAATATAAAAGTTTTTCTTCATTGAATGACAAGTGAATTAGCTCCAATATGTGTATTGGAAAGATAGAAATGTCAGATCATGTTGTGTTGCTTACTGTCATTGCCAAGTTTAAACCCCAGCAGGCATATATTTAGGTCCATTGAGAATCGTGTTAAATTGAGCACATCATCATATTAACTATACAATAAATTTGTGGCTAAATCACAATAAATTTAGTTGATTCTTTCTTTTTAGTAATCTTCCAGAGAAAAACACTGATTATTGAATTCAATTGATGCTGCTAAAATATCAAGAATATTGAAAGAAACAAACTTTTTCTAAGCAGAAAAGAAAAGCAAACAAACATATGTAATACTCTTGAAAATGTGCCGAGAGTTTAGTTTTGAACAATTCAGTAAGGAATCATCATCAAATCTGTGATAGATTTTTATGAGATGTTTCCCTAATAACAGTGTTAAGAACTGGTGTTCCCCTGCAGAGTATCTTTTGCAACTATTGTACTGCTAGCAGCTACTGTTTCTGTCTTTACAAGGAGAAAAATTTTCTATAGTAGCACAGTCTAGCTGAATATTTACAGCTAAATCCATGTAAAATTGATTTAGTCTCCAGGATACTTCTGCCTGACTCCTCAGCCTCTCCTCAAAGGAGTGGTTATTCAAGAAACATGGGTAGTCCTAGAGGTATATCCAAAAATCTCCCAGCATAGCAAGGCAAGAGGGCAAATCTCTGTCACTGTGGGAGAGCAGGTGGAAAGGGGGGCAGGTGTTGTCTTGCATCTCCATATGCTCCACATTTAGATTTGCTTCTGGAGCAAGCCAGTCCAGAGACACATCCCTCATCTGGGATATGGCCCTGGTGCTGACAGATTTCAGGCTACTGTCTGAAATGTAATTATCTTTAATATGTATAACTGAAAGTCTGGAAGAAGACACTTTGAATGCTGCTTTCCAAGATGCTTGTGAAGTGTTGGCATGAGAAATTGGACCCAATAAAACAAGAGGGAAAGGCTAAAATAGAAGTAATAGACATTTATTAGCCATTTGTGGAAAGCGTTGGTCATCATGCATGCGGTAACGATGCTCTGTGATGGTGTGGTGACTCAGAGCTGACTCCAGAAGGCTGCAGCAGCTGCTCTGCTTCCAGCCATCCTCTTCCCCACTGCTGTGGAGAACCGTGCAAATGGAAATGTGGCTTTGCCCATTCTGCCCAAAAATATAAGCCTGGAGGCTGGGGAGGAAAACCTTGGAGGCTCTCACAACTGCCTTCTTTTTGTATTCCCCTTTTACTCTCATGGCAGTAACTCCCTCCAGTGACTAGAGGAGCAAAGGCAGCTAAGACATTTCTGCAGGAGGCCACCTTTTGTATATGGGTCTAACCTGGAGCACCTGTAGGAAGTGACCACCCTTCCCTTACCTGTAATGCAGCAGCTGGTGGCTAGGCTGAGTCACTCTTCCACCACAGGCAAACTGAGGAGGTCTCAGTAGCCTCAGGGGTTCAGGGAAAGCAGTAAGAGGTGGTGCCACAGAATTTTATTAGATGCTGTTATTCACCTTAAGGTGGGGTCTACTTTAAAATATGACAGGCAGCTCTTTCAAAACAGCTGGAGGTGGAGAGGAAGGTGGAGGAGTATGGGATGAGCTGCTTTCTTCAATAAGAGAGAGCGAGTGGGGAGGTGCATGACACTGAATCATATCTACACTCTTTTGTATTGAAAAATAGGCTGAGGAGAGGCTCTACTCCTGACACAGGCCTTCAGCCAGTGGATGCCTGTGGATGTTCAGAGCCCATGAAACCATCTCACATGACCTGCTACCATTAGGAGCCTCTTGTGAAGCACTTCTTGCTAGGTATGTCTGTGTTATGTTTTTTTTAATTTATTTCGGGTTTAGAAACCAGTGAAGAACACCATCACTTTAACAGGACTGGGGTATACAGGGCTGTTTCACAGCTTTGGCATATGGCACCCCTGTACCGCAGACTCTAGAGCAGTGCTTTTTCCAACTCTTCTCCGCAAACGTTTCTGATTTGGTTATTTGATTTGGACATTTTATATCCTTCATATTTAATTTTTGTAGAAATAATTATAAACCAACATAACAGTATACCTAACTTTGCTAAGTGGCTGTTGTAGGTGCCTATCAGCTTGTTTCTGTCTTCATCCTCCCTCCCCAGTCTGACGCTGTGCTTTGCTGCTGCTGCAGGAGCTGGGGGAGAACATTAGCATCCTCCTGTGAGTTGTTTTTGATGGTAAAACTGATGCATTGTTTAAAGGAGAGATGGTTGACAGATGTCTGATTGATATCATGGTTGACATGATATCAATCAGATACCAAGCCATGTCTGATTGATATCATGTCTGATATTTTGTTACAACGTGTTGACAAATGGTTTTGGCCTTTGTGAGAATACAAGTTTTCTGTTGACAGTATTTAACACTAGGCTGTAGTTTTCATTAACATGATTTCATCTCAGGGAAGTCTTTACATTTAGTAAGATAATTATTTAACATAGAAATCTTCAATGAATAAAATCCCAAACAACCCCAAGGCAAACTTTTCTTATATTGTGGGCTAATGTAACCTCATATACCAAAAAGGATCATTCAGAGAGAAGTGCTGCAGTCACTAGTTAGGGACTGATGACAAATGAGCTCAAAGTACATGTGAACTGTATAGTGATATTCTAAGAAAACATCTCTCACTTCAACCCTTGTATGCTGCCTATTAAATCTCTGTAATTGTCTTGGGAAAGCTTATGGTGCTTGATTCCCTTGCAAGGCCTAACCCAGGGGATGCAGCAAGGGACCAGAACAGATCAGCATTGTTCCAGATGGTGCTCTGGTTCATGTGGACATGGATAGCCTAAGAGAGGCTATGAAGTCAAGAGGAGACAATTACATTACTGAAATCTCAACACACTTTACCTGATGGGCTCTGCACTGGAAGGAATGAAATGCCATCCAGATCCTTTACATCCTAGGCTTTGCATGTACAATTTTCTTTCTTACTACATTTCTTTGACTTGCTTTACTGACCTCTGCTTCAGTTTCCCTAAGAAAAGTTTAATTCATTACATAAGCCAAAATTTCAAGTAGATAGTTTGTGCAGATGGAAGTTTAGAGAAATCTTGTTTATATCTTTATTACAAGGGAACTAGAACGTTGCATTTGTGAATAATAAAGAATACTCATCCAGTTATTTAAAATCAAACAGCTTTTTTTTCTAGGTGAGAAAATGTAGTTTCTCTATTTTTTTTTTCACAGTAGAATTCTGCAGACTTCAGTGGAATTATTCTGGTTTAAAGTTACCTAAAAGTGGAAAGAACAAGACATCCCTTTTTAATTCTTCATTCTTTCTTTTCTGCTACTTGGTTCTCACACTGCTTTTCGCTGTATACTGAGGATGAAGGACATCTGTTGTGGTGTTTAAAAAATTCTGTGCAACCTCTGCTGTTTGTCTGAAAGCTTGCTGAATGCAGGTCTGCAATGTCAAATGTCTTTGATTTGATTTGGACTGGACCAGATGTCAATAAATTGGGATTTAATGTTGTTGAGACAGATGACAATGTAGGAAGCATAAAGGGATTCATTACAAATTAGAATTAAAGAAAACATTCAGATGCAGTTGTGCAATTTTTATATACCACAACTTAGAGCAATTAGGAAAAAACCTAAAAATCTTATTTTTATCTCATTCCTTATGAAGTAGTAAATGAGAATTTAGGCCTTATATCATAAAGAACAATCATGAGGGTGCTTTTTGTTTTCATCGTAACTGTTATTTTAAAAATAACAGTTCGTGGTATATAAGGTAACATTCTTCTTTAGCCCTTTCAAATTGCACACACTTTGATTTGTCTGGCAGAATATTAGACAGAAAATTAACAAAATGCCAGTGTTAAGGAGCAAAAACCAACCTTTATAGTAGTTTCAGACTGATCTACGGTAGTATGCATAAAACTGGCAAGGATCTTTGCCTTCTTTATGTTGCCAGCAGCAAATATACAGACAATGGCATTTTACATGTAGAGTTGATTGCAAGGCAAGTTCTGAAAGTCAGAAATGCACAGAAATTAACTGCGTAAGCTACCTTTGTGAGCATTTGCCAGATGATGATTACCTGTTGCTTAAATATCTAGTAGAAAATACAGAAGAACAATGAAGAGACTCTCCCTATAGTGGGAAATTTTCCCCTGCAACATTACATCTGCCTCTCTACAGGAGAAAGCTCCTTTTCTCCAGGATTTCTGTGGCAGAGCAAAGGTTTCTTTTTCTAGTTCTGACTTACCTGTAGTACATCTACCTGAAACGTCAGAGACACCTTTCTTCTGCCCACCAGCTGTGCCCTCACATTTTCTTTAGGAGAGCAGGTGGTCTGGCTTTCAGGAAAACGGTTGTGCTGGGCTGTGGTATTGACTGGTAAAGTTCAGGAAATTTGAAGGAGGCAGAAAGGGACTGGGAGCAGTTTTCTTCAATCTTGAACAGCCACACCCCCTTCCTGGTCCAGGCAGTGTGGTGGGAGTTGACTGATCTGGATGGAGAAAGAAAAATCTCCAGAGAGTGGTTTCATATGCAACTGTATACATATTTCCATAGGGGTTTTTCATTTGTTTTGCCTTGGTCTGGCTTGGGGCATCTGTTCATTTGGTTTTGGTTTGGTTTTTTGTTTGTTTGGGGTGCAGGAGGGATATTGGGTTGTTTGTTTTTTTTTTTTGTAGGTTTGATTTTTTGGTTTTGGGGTTTTTTTTTCTTTCTGCAAGCCTGTACACACTTCAGATTGCATTAGTTCTGCACACTGTGTTAGATGCCTAAGGTTCTGTGCCTATATTTGCTGGATTCAGAGCTGAACCTTTCTGGAGCTAACCTTAGAAAAAACAGAAATTCAGAGGATTTTCTATGCTGCTCCTCATTGTTGTCGATTGAGGTTATGAGAAATATTGCTGCTTGATTGGTAGAGAACTCTATAGAGATAATTCCTGTCATGTCTTCAAAAAAATTATTTTACTGGAAGAACACTTAACACTTTGCTTATTTTCTTTCAAATGACTGAAAAAAGACATTGGCCAATTACAATTTTGAGTTTTGTACACCTTCTAATTATAACTAAATATTGCAAAGCAGTTGATAAAACCTTTAAGAACTTCATCAAGAGCAAGTATGTCTGAAAGTGGTGTTCACCAAGTTTTACATGAAGCAAAGGATACGATTAGTTCATAAGTACAAATTTTCCTCATTTCCATAGAGTGCTCATTTAGCAAGAATAGGTTTTTCCTCTACTGGTATTATATAATTATATATAATTCTTCTGTTTTCTAGAAATGCAAATCTGGCCTAATGATTTTAATGACCTTAAAAGTTGAGTAGAATAGTAATAGCACCTATTCAATATCTCTGATCTTGTAGAATCCAGTATAGATTGACTTCATATCAGACATAAGTGATAAAATCCATATTTCTGAGATTAAACCTCTTGAAGTGCATGACTTCATTCAGTGACTGTGATCCTGAACCTAGGAGCTGCAACGCTTATTCTTGATTTTGCAAGAAAGAACAGTTCTTCTGATGATCCACAGCTAATTTTCTTCCTCCTCATTTTTTTGTTATTATGTTAAATATAACCAGAATATCTATCTTGATGTAACTAATTTTATAGGCAATTTTGAAATTATTTAAAGCTTATTCTCTCAGTACCAAGGTACAATAGCACCACAATTTTTCTTGCCGATTAAAACCAAAGCTTGAATTCTGTCTTTCAGACTCCCTTTTTTATTTGCCTACTTTTTATCACATCTCCAATGTTTCAGAGTAAAAAAAAAGGCAGCTGTTTATTACTATTATTATTATTATTATGTTTATCATTATCGCTATTTATCTCAAGTGTATAGAGGAGCAATCAGGACAGAAAATACTAGAAAGATGATGCAAATAGAGACAGAATCCTATAAATGAGGCTTCATATATACTCCAGAAGACTGAATGGCTAAGAAATATCATTTGAAAGGAAGAACACATGGCAATGGAATCTATTGCTACAATTTAAGGTTATTCCTTCTCATGATTGAAGCAAAGGCGATAGTCTGAAAGGGCAGACTATTCTCTACCTTATTGCAAGGGTCTTGCAAGTCTGCTCCAGTTTATTGATGCCAGGATGATTTTGCTGCTTTAGTAACAGTAAAACATTGATAACTCATGTTAGCTCTTATCTTTTCTACTCTTCAGCTTCTTTCACAAGATAAATCCATCAGAAAGGGATGCTGAGATGTGAGTGTTTAGTCCAACCTTCTGCTCAGGGCAGGGTCAGCTGTGTGCTCAAACCAGTTCTTATCTCTGGCCATTATATCTCACCCTCCTGATGCAAAGAGCCTGACTCCATCTTCTCACTTATTTTCCCAGAGGTGCAGGGGAGCTTCAGAAAGGTACTCCAAAAACCACCTCTGCTGCAGGCTAAACCAGCCTTGCTTTCTCAGTTTGTCCTCACAGGGTGAGTGATCCAGTCCCTGATCATCTTGGTGGCTCTCCACTAAATACACCCTAGTTTATTTATGTCTTTCCTGTATTGGGAAGCACAAAATTGAATGCAGTACTGTAGAAGCAGTCTAAGGAATGCTGTGTAAAGGGAAATGATTACTTTGCTCCATTTCTGCTAGTCACACAGCCTAGGATATTGTTGTTCCTCTTTGCTGCCAAGGCACACTGCTGGCTCGTGCTCACTCAGTGTCTGCCAACACACCTTACATCTTGCCAGCAATGCTGCTCTCCTCAGTCAAGTCCAGCTTGACTGCACTGCAAGGAGCTCTTCCTTCCCAGGTGAAGGACCTTGCACTTGTCCTGTTGCCTCAATAAGTCTTTAGTTTATACTAAATTCCAGGGTGTTTATAAAACACACCTGCATGACTCAGTAAGAAATCCTCACCCTGACTGCAGAGTCTGGGTAGAACTACTCCATAAAGAACGAAAGCCTATTACAATGTTTAGAGAAAGAGAAGAACATCTTCAGTGAGCTGGGCATGTATCTTTCAATTAGTAGAGCAAATTTTTCTTTTTCTGTTATTTTTCTCAGAACAAAATCTATGGGGCAGTCAATATATTCAAAGAAAAAAAAAAATCTTAGAAACATAGAATCGTATAACATGCTGAGTTGGAAGGGACCTGCACAATGCAGTTCTCAATTGAGAGAATTTTTCTATTCTGTCATCTATTTAAAAATTTTATGCTAATACTACCTAGGTAACAGACTACTGCACTGGATTATGCACACTCCAAATCTGAGGATTGCCTGCAATTATATCCAAAAAATCAGATCTCATAAAAAAAGAGGGACAATCCCACATGAGCATCTTTCCTTCTGCTGTAAGAGTCATCACTCCCTCTTGAGGAGAAAAGAATGTTGCCTGAAGACTCCACAGCCGCCTTCCAGTATGAAGGGGCCTAAAAGGAAGCTGGAGAGGGACACTTCATCAGGAATTGTAGTGATAGGACAAGGGGGAATGGCTTAAAACTGAAAGGCGATAGGTTTAGATTAGATGTTAGGAAGGAATTCTTTACTGCAAAGGTGGTAAGGCACTGGAAGGCACTGGAACTGGTTGCCCAGAGAAGCTGTGGATGCCCCAGCTCTGGGTGTGTCAAGGCCAGGCTGGATGGGGCTCTGAGCAACCTGGTCTAGTGGAAGGTGTCCCTGCCCATGGCAGGGGGGTTGGAACTAGATGGTCTTTAAGATCCCTTCCAACCCAACCATTCTATGATTCCATGATTCTATTATTCTGTGACTCCAAAATGTTATGCAAGCCTATAATGCTTTTTTGAGGCATAAATTCAGTTCTGTGATGGATGTATGGCTTCCCTAACAGCGCCTTGAAATTATTCTCAGGCTAGCAGGTATGTTGTGATAATGTGAACTTCTCCCAGAAAATTCCTCTCTGTCCCTTCATGTCTGCAGTTCTGCTGAGGTTTGGAACTTGAAATTTACTGAATTTCCTAGTTTATTAATCTCTTTTTACTGTGCTCATCACCATGGTTTGAATGTTTGTTTGATTATCAAAGTTTTATTGTGTTTTACCAATGTATGATAGGGAGAAAACAAGTTATTTCTTATTATCCAAGCTTTAATCTTCAAACAGGATGCTAAAAAGGCTAGCTGCCTATTGTCCATCATCTCAAGCAATGAGCACTATATAATGGTACTTCAGCTCTCACACTTTTGTGCAGTGTAATTATAATTATATTACTGGAACCTGCACAAATGCATTCTAAACTATCCAAGGTAACAAAAGCTTTAATCTTCGTTATTACTTCCTGTGCTCGTTGCCTTCATGTTCTGCAGAGTACATTGGATCATTCCAGCATGAAATTAATCTCTTGAAGAAGATAAACCACTCTTTACTTTCTATTTAAAGCATGTTCTTGCTTTGCTATTCATAAACACCTTATTTTAAAGAGGTGTATTTTTGTAGAATGGCTGCAAGGCTTGGGCATTTTGACACAGCTGCCTTTTACACAGACATGTTGGATTACATCTGCTTTGACTGACCTTCTTTGAGTAAGAAATTGGAGAAATTGAGTTCCCTTCTAACCTACATGATTCTGTGGCTAGCTGGCACATGCTTGCTGTGGGAGATATTGTTGTATTTTCAACTTCAAGAGATATAATAAAACTTTGTTATAGTACAGGAATAATTTTGATTATGAAATCTCTGGATCAGCTCATTTTTAAATTTTAAATTCCTGAAGTCTTCAAGAGTCTCTCAAAACTTTTAGAAAATACTGGAATACATTTGAAAAGGGAGATAAGAAAAAATAATTCTAGGAGCTGCAATTTCTTTCTTGAATTAATATTTTCAAAGTATCACTTCAGATTTAGAAGTTGTTTCTTCAGACTGATAAAAAACCATGAATATGTAGGGATGCAGACCTTCAGATTTGTTTGTTTGTGGAATATTTAACTTTTCATGTTTTGTATGTGTTTTTTTCATCCTGGATCAGGTGATTATGAAAAAAGCCCAACACCCTGACACAGTTTTTTATCCTATTGGTAATCAGCAACATAATTAACAGTTCCAAGACCTAAGGAGCTAAGTGTGAGCTACTGCTGCTCTTATTCTAGAAGTTACAAAAATCCAACAGCTACCATGATCAAGATTTTCCTGTTAATAAAAATGGCTTTATTAAAAAAAAAAAGTTTCTAGACTCTGTGGCTAGATTCTGGGGACAAATAGATTTTTAAATTTTGATTTAAAATGCAAGAGAAAGATAAAACATTAATATTTAATGTTAGTGGGTTAAATCTGTGCTAACCTTAATAGGGAGTGACCTGTAAGTTCAAGTGTTATTATAACAAAAAGTAAAGAAATTTTTTCATTATTTGTCTTGGAGCATCCTGCTTTCATCTTTCCTCATCTCTTCCCCAACTAGCAGACAGAATAGGATTCTGAATACTGATCAGTATAGCAGCTCATAAGGTAAACGTTTTCCTACAAAAATTTTCTATAATTTTTCTTATTTTCTTCACATATTATATGTTTTCTTCAGCATATTCCTATTAAGATATAAAAATTTACTCTTGATTTTATAATTTTAACACTTGTTTAACAACCAATTGTTTCCTAATGGTCTATCATGCCTATAAAAGTCTATCAGAAAGGAAATTAAAGGCACTAAAACCTATGACGGCAGTGTCATAGAAGTTGGGAAAATCATATCCAAATTGTCGTAAAACAGACCTGGACACTGTTTGAATTATAACATGTTGCATGGTTTTAGAGGAGGTTGCAATAGCATGATTTCAACGTGTGCTATACATATGGCAAGAGGAACCAGGCAGAATTTTATAGCTCCAGACTTGCATTAAACACTAGGAGCTCAATTCATTTGCCTGGACACAAGTGTTGGTTCCACTTGTGACATTCTAGCATATCTCACCCAAGGCCTTGAGGAGATCCAAGTCCGTCTATTGCATCAGTTGGAAGGACGTGAGGATGTACAAGGCCATGCCCAATGGTACTGCCTGCCTCTCTGGGGGTAACTGCGTGAGGCTGTGCTGGCTTTCAGCCTATTCCCTGCAGGATGCTCTCTCTAAGACATCATCAATATGCCAGATGTGTATGGAACTGACAGATCCATGGGAAATATGTGTCATTCTGCAGCAGAAGTTAGGCAGCAAGTGAAGTATTGTGGAGTAGCTGAAAAGGCACTAAATTACTATGTTTGAACAGCTGGATCCTGTCTCAACTGCACGTGCAGACAAATAAAACCTACTCATTAATTCAAACTGTTCTTTAATGGAGGAAAATCTGTGTATTCTCATTAATTATACCTCTATGTTAACTTAGGATTCCCATAAACTAATTTTGTTTCTGAGCATTCAGAAGATTTTTGACAATGACTTTGTGCAGTATGGAATTGAAAATTAACAGCAACGGAAATTCACCTGGTCGATTTCCATGTCCCCTAAGCAGACACACCTGCACCTAAACTGCTCCTGATGGACATTTTTTATAAGCCTTTAGATGACAGAAATGCCATAATCTATCTATTCTATTAAAAAGCTAAATCTCTCCCGCTTTAATTTAAAATATTACTTATGCTATTCATAACAAATTAAACAAAAAAACCCAAACCAAACAAAAAAACCAACCAAACAAAAAAACCCCAAAACAAAACAAAAAACCCAGAGCATTTTTTCATTTCTTCTTTGAAACAATAGTCTAAATATTTGAATCTCTTTCCTAATAAATGGCACCTTCCAGATGTTTTATTTTCTTCCTTTGGTCACGTCTTTCAATGAAGCAAAACATACACTACACAAAAGCTTTTCTCCCCTGCTACCCTATCCCACTAAAGAAAGACCTTTATGACATTGATGGTGAGCATTGAATCAGAGATCACGTACATTTGAGGAACATGCTCTTTCCCTGCCTT
Organism: Aleadryas rufinucha; assembly: GCA_013397815.1. NCBI lineage: Eukaryota > Metazoa > Chordata > Aves > Passeriformes > Aleadryas > Aleadryas rufinucha. The sequence goes on along the minus strand of VZTH01017158.1, from coordinate 5,076 downwards.
TGTTTTTGAGGAATATTCACTGAGATTAAATTCTGAGACCTTCAAAATTTTCACAGCAATAATTTCTAGTGAGTTGGGCCTGGATTGTCTGGGAGGCCATCTGTTTCCTCAAGCAATAATGATGCTGTCTGAGATTTCAAGTTTATGCCTTGCCTTTGATTTAACTAGGACTGGGTGTTTTTTTGTTTGAAAATGTTAGTTGTGAAGGTGCTCTAAGTTTGTAGTGTGATGAGGGAGCAGCAGACAGAAGCACAAGACCTTTCTAAATGCTAAGTAGGTCACCAACCATTTACTAGGTTTAACCTGACTCTCTTCAGCATACATAAAAGTTAACTAAACTTGCCTATACTCTTGTTGACTATGCCTATTGGACAAAAATAAATAAGGAATTTAATAAAAATACCTTTCAAATTAAATAAAGAACTTCCAGCGTACCACCTACAGAAATGCAAGGCAGCGGGGGAGCTTGCATTTTATCAGGTCCTGCAGCACATTCTTCTCCTTGAGCTTCCCTGGTGGCAGGCACAAGAGCTCTGACATGGGTGAGTCTCAGTAATGTACCATAGCTTCATCTGGAGAGAGACTGGGTCAGACTCTCAGTAATGGATTGAATTTCCCTGGCTGAGGGGACATACAGCGTTCAAACCAACCAACTGCCTGCTGTTCCATGCCCAAACGGGAAGAAACCAAAGAGGTCTGCACAAACCTTTCAAAGTTGCTATTTTTTCCCGAATGTTTCTTGCTTTTTCAGTCACTGGAGCTTGATGTAGAGAGTAGAAGACAAGAATAGTAGAATGTGACTATAGGACAAACTGGGGGGATCTTGGCTGAAGGGGTATGTTTTTCACTGCTTTTAAAATGATCAGATTTTGTCGTAACTAAACATCATGGGTTTGGGAATATAGAGTCACTTTAACTGCTAAAGTGTAGCTTTTCGGATGAAATATTGAATTAATTTGGTGAGCCTGGAATATATAAATCACAAGGAAAATAGACACTTAAAAATAGTTTGTCAAATTATGGATGAAGATCAGATGAAAGAAATAAAAAATAGAAACAGAACAGCCTTTGGGACGTCAGTGGGATCCATCAAAGTCATATCATTATACAGCTCTGGCATTTTGCTTCAGTGTAGGGGGCCCCCCAAGCACTTCTGGTTGGTGGCTTGCTGAGTAAATGTCAGTTTAATGCTGTTTTCCTGTTTTCGTAAAAAACTCCTGTAGGGTCTCTCATCAGATAACCAGTTAGATTATGTCCCCACTGCCTCTAGTCAAGCATAAATGTTAGTTCTAAAAGTAGCTGCTTTCTTACCTTGTTTCTATTTCACTCAGTGACGTCAGGTTTTTTAGCCACCGAAGGTCCAAGACCAGCTATTTTTGAACAGTGAGCTAGTGGTGTCTTTGATGCTTCTTGCAAATTACATCCCTGGGTGCATGTCACTGAATTTGACATGCATACCATTATGACAGTTAAAATTATTATCCATAGATTATGTAGCCCAGTGAACACACAGGAAACGGGTTCAGCTCTGCTCCTTTGTCGTAAGCACCAACAAATAGAAAAGCTTGTGACTGCTCTTGTATTACATATGGTATGGGGGGAGGGACACTTGTCAATTTTCAGTTTGCAGGATATGTGTCTGATCATGATTGCATGCTATATCTCTTTATTTAAACATGCTTCACACAAAATATGGAGAAAATATTTTTGTGAGTATTAGTTAATTTAGGAAAATATCATCACCTAATAATGAAAGTAATGCAGTTGGTTATTCTGTTCTAAACCCTGTAAGCATCCACAGTAACTTATAGTGTGCCATACAAACAACATAATCCCTGCATCACCAGGGCATGGCAGTCTAAATGCATACTGAGGAGGCACAGGATAGTGACCTTTCCTTGTATAGCTGTTTCATGGACACTTAATTACCAACATATGTATTATATTAAAAAATATGTATAGAAGAATTAACGGCATTAGAGATGGGCAAAACTATGTGAGAGGGCTCATTTACTGACCTTCTGTTATAATTACTATTTAATTTGGGCTGGGAGTAGGAACTTTTTCATGGTGCTGACCAGTCTTCTCTGAGATAGGGCACTAAGAGGAGAAAGAGTTTCAGTAATGCTGCCAGATCTGGTAGTTTACAGCCTAACCTCCACCACGGTTTTTTTTTAGAAGTCTCTTGCTAAGGCAAGGTGCAGGCATGGCCATGCTTTGAGTCACCTGACTTCTCTGTGTAGCTCCCTCTCAAGCAGTGTGAAAGGTTGGACTGCAAACCTTGGGACTGTGTCCAGCTGTGCATCACGGTGGGAGCAGAAGCTCTGCATTTGGACAAATACCGGGTTAGGAGTTTGTTTTCTCACAGGACATCAGCTCACATGGCTCTGCTAGTAGCAAACAGAAGCTGAGGTGAAGTTGCCATAAAATCTCTCCTTACGCCAAAGAGTGAATCTGTGATAAAGCAATAGAGCAGCCATGTTTAAATTTGCAGTCTAGTGATCTCACCTGAAGATATTGTTTTCTTAGCATAAGGGAGTAAATTTTTAAATTATGAGAAAGCAACATTACTTTGATTTAGTTACAGTCAGATTCTTATAATGTTTTTATGCTGGGTTTTTTGCACATAAAATATAAATAAAAGCAGCTATTAAAATTCTGCCTTTTTACTGCATCATAACATACTGCTATTTTTAAATACACACGCTTCATTTTCATTAAATAAACATTTTAAATGTGTAAAAGTCATATTCATTAGTATTTTTTTAAATATAAGCTAACAGGCATGGCTGTCTATGAATACATGATATTTTATCTCCTGTTTCATATAAAGAATAAGTTATATTAAAGTGATGGGGGGTTTTCTCATTTATTTATTTTTCTCTTTTAATCTTCCATATATGTTAAAGTAATTAAAATACACTTAGTATTTTTCCCGTTCTCTCTGTTTCCTCTTGGCTCTAAGGCTCCAGTTCCAAAGACCTGAGAAGCTGCCACTGTCTATACAAACTTTGTCACCTCTCACTGCACTGCATGTTCCACTTACAGCTTTGACTAGTATCCATCCTCTGCACTGTTCTTTCTTTATGGTACCAGAACCCACTAAACCCAGGCTTCTTGTCAGCCTCTAAGTTCCTGTAGAACGTGCCATTGATAGCATTCTGCCCTTTGGTCTGAGCCAGATGCCAGTGTAGTTGCTGGAAAGGCAATGGGAGTCGCATGAAACCCCTTCAAACACACTTTTGTTCTCAACCATGTTGTTAGACACCTATTTTTTCTCACTGTGCACAACCCCTTTCACTGTCTTTGTATCCATTTCTGTCCCAGGAATCCTCCCCCAAGAACTTCACCCTTCAATATTTATTTCTGTTCTCTACATTGCTGAAATTTTAGGAAGTACTGACTTCTGCTTTTTCCTTTTTCTCAGTCAGCCTGTACTGTGTTTAACTAGTGGTTTGTAAATTACTTCCTGTTTCTCCTCAAATACCACCTTATTATCCAGACAAGAGTGTTCTTTTCTATTTGGCCTGTGACCCCCATTTCTCTCTGTAATATAACAATCAAATCTTGCTCTCTACATTTCATAATTTTTATACATTCAGTCATTCTGTATGAGATCAATCTATTATAACAGCATTTACTATGTGTTGCTTATGTTTTTGTTCCCTTCTGTTAATAAGTTCTATTACAGACACAGACAGAACATTATGCTAAGAATACATAGAATTTGCTAATCAGCAAATTCATTGTGGAAAGACTAAAACATACTTTTATCAAATGGAAGGTGAGTCTAGTAAAGGATAGCTGTTACTTTATTCTGTTGGATTTGTATAGTTATATTTGGAGACAACAGCAATCTGTGATCTTAATATCTGGATTCTTATGCCCTGCCACTCATCTTGCAGTATCCTTAAACAAACCATTGCCTTTCTACATGCTTCATTTTAGTCTCTCTAAAAAGGAAATCCTGGAATCATAGAATGGTTTGGAAGGGATCTTAAAGATAATCTAGTTCCAAACCCCTGCCATGGTGGGGCAGTCATTTCAGAAATTAGTGATTTCAAACTGCTTGAGATCTGCTGGGAAGAACAGCTGCATAACAACTAAGTGCTGGTTTACTATTATTTTTTTCAGTCATCATCTTACTGACATAGTTATGCCATAACTACCCATCCTCAGCGAATGGAATCAGTTTAACTGCTCTTCACACCTGTGTGTTTTTCAGAGGCATCGCTTCAAACCTGCAGAGAAGTCAGCTCCAGCCTGTGTTTTATTTGAATTCCAAATGATTTAATTGTAAGTAAATGACAGTTTATCAATCCAAGTGCAGAAAATAAGTGACAGGTATATCTGTCATACAACACAATCAATATAAATGCTACTCCTGGACTACATTGATGTTAGCTTATGGCCAGTGGTAATGACCATTTTAATAGTGACAGTAGGTAGGAGAGAAGAGGATGGAGGATTTCAAGGTGTCAGGCAAAGATTAAAGTAATAAAGCAAGTATATTTCTTTTCTAAAATAAAAAACATACGTAAAAGATTAATTTGGTAAATGTAGAAGCCTATTTTTGAAATTCCTTCATTGTGAATTGCAAATACATGTAACGTGTTTTTACTTTTGTCTTCCACCTATTACTAACTTCTTGACAGGAAGAGGTTTCCCCAGCCCACACAGGTACATCAGTTACTGCCATCAGAAAATGGTAGTTTTTCAGACAAGGAACAGGTTAGATGACCTGGGTTTCTAAAAGAGAGAATATGGTGTATTTGGTGAGTGAGGAACTGAATTTTTAAGGAGTCTTGATTGTTATCAGACAATCACTGGTCTTCAAATTTTAAATGCTTTAAATGTTTCAAAACAGGGTCTTTGCAGAATTACCACACATGAGGAAGGAGTAACAATGGTGCCAGGTGTTGCTGCAGAGACTGCCTCTTAATGGATTTTTTTGTTTTAAACTCTGGGTCCTGCTTTGTGGTGATGTTGCCTTTGCTGAAAGAAAATGCCAAAAAGTCACTGTCATATGCCAAAGGCAAAAGAAAGGAGTATTAATAAAATATAATAATAATAATA